>JAVQJG010027526.1:0-17907 GCA_036024015.1 Craterocephalus amniculus
TTGTTGCGTTGTTTATTTGTTCATACCACAGTGGTAGGCTATATCAGCAGCACATTCATTTTGACGGGACAGGAGTGCCCTTCCTGTGACAGTCAGAGGAGACAAACGGAAAAAAAACGAAGTGGGTACTTGCCCAGCCGGGCATGCTGGCGAAGGTTCTACTTGCCCGGCAGCGATTTTTACTTGCCCCGGGCAATCGGGCAACCGTTAATGTCGGACCCTGCCTTAAACAATATAAACCCTTTAGTCCTCGTTCACAAACACTGGTTTTAAGAAAGGCTTGAATGGAACTAAGAGTTCAATGTTTGTGTGTGTGTGGATCAGCCTCAGAGGAAGACCACAGTGACAGCTCGTGTTTCGCCTGCATCCTGCTAAGTCACGGTGAAGAGGGCATGATCTACGGCACAGACGGAGCCATGCCCATCAAGACCATGACTTCCCTGTTCAGGGGGGACATGTGCAAAAGCTTAGTGGGAAAACCCAAACTCTTCTTCATCCAGGTAAGACTTTCATGTCTAAAGAGTTTTATTGAAAATTCAATTGGTGTTACATGGTTGTCACAGTTTTGAATCTTCTGTAGAGTTTTGTAGTTGTGATTAAGTTCGGGATTTAATGAAAGAGTATTTAGCTGCTCTTATTATTTAAATTGCTTAATTTTGTCATTATTGATTAAGGTATTCAGGATATCAGTGAAATGTCTTTTCATTTGTTTCACCAGGCTTGTCGGGGTTCTGAATTTGATGATGGCATTCAAACGGATTCGGGTCCACCAAATGATACCCTTGAGGCAGATGCTAATCCAAGGCATAAGATCCCTGTGGAGGCAGATTTCCTCTTTGCATACTCCACCGTGCCAGGTAAACCATCTTTTGTGTCCAAATACACCCAAAGTTTTAACCAAAACGCTGTGGGATGACTGCGTAGTTTCACTGACGACTCACTGTGTTTTTCCAGGTTATTACTCATGGAGGAACCCTGGACGTGGTTCCTGGTTTGTCCAGGCGCTCTGCAATGTCCTGAATGAGTTTGGCAAGCAGCTGGAGATAATGCAGATCCTGACACGGGTCAACTACATGGTAGCCACCAGTTTTGAGTCTTGGTCTGAGGACCCACGTTTCAGTGAGAAGAAGCAGATTCCCTGTGTGGTCTCTATGCTGACAAAAGAACTGTATTTCAACTGACCGCCCACCTCTACTGTATGACACAGACTTACTGACCAGACCGACTTGACGGATTGTTTTACGTTGTGACTAAGCGGTCAAAGCATTCAGGGATGATTCAGGCCCGGCAGGACACTGCACATGTAGAGCACAGATGACATTATGCGTGTGTAGTTGGGCCTGTGACGACACAAATTACAGTGGCACTCTGCGTTCATGTGTTGATAGTGAAACCTCTTCTTCAGGTTCCTTCTCTTCAGAAAAATGCCGTCACATTTGATCTGATCCTTGTGGACAGGCGTTGTAAAATATACATGTTGTTCTACCAGCCCATGAGATTTGCTGCCAGTTTTTGTGGGTTTGGAGACTCATATCTGAATATGTGTCTCTCCATTTTCCAGCACTTAGATATTTTGAAAGAAACGTAGCCTGGTGGTTGAAAAAAAAGATGGTTGAGGAACATGAATACAGAGCTCCCTTTAATTATATAGATCCAGATTTCATATGTTACATATAAATAATCAACATTGTCATATGTGGGTACCAATCAGGGCAGCAGCAGTAGGTCTACTACTGCCTTGTCAAAATTCCCATTTACGTTAGTTACAATACGGTCATAGTTTAATAATTAACCTGTTTTCGATCTGCCTGAGTCAAATGAGAAGCACGTCAAAGTCAAGACAGTAGTACATATTTGTGATATATAATACATGACAGTATAGATTTTTTTAAAGAAAAAAAGGACCAGAAACATGGAGGGCTCATCTGTTAACGTTTGAGTAACGAAAGAGAAGAAGTCAGAGCTATTTCGCTTTACTTGCGTTCTGTGTAGCAGGAAAAAATGAACACAGACGTAACAGATTAAATTGTTGGTCTTTTAAATAGATTTTCCCCCAGGCAACATATGGACAAAAAGACTAAACAAACCACACAATCCAAATGAGAACTCTCTTTGAGATTTGAACTCTCTTAGTCATGTCCCTAATAGTTTCCGGGAGGGTTGCACCTCTACCTACAGCTCTACTTTTTGGTGTGAACTGCGGTAGAGAGGCTTTCCTATAACATAGCCTGTCTAGTGAATGCATACGGTGCACTTTGTATATCAAATTAAATTGGAAATTAGGTGAGATTAACCTATGAAAGAGCTACTGGGAATTTATATTTTCATTCAGATCCAACATCTTCACGCAACTGAAATTAAGCCAAGAGTCTGTTGTGATCGCACTCTACGTGTAATGAATTATTAAAAAAAAAGGAGAAGTATCTGGAAAATGGTCTGAGCATTTTCAGATATCAGTGTTTCAGCTGTTAAATGTTTAAAAAAAAAAAAAAGAAGACAACACTCCTCCAAGCAGGAAATGACTCAGCATAATGCCAAAGGCTCAGTGTCTCAGCTTTCCTAGCAAGTTAAAGTTGGTAGTAGCATCATGGCATCCTCAGGATCTTTAATGTCCCATCAAATGGGTAAATGTCATGTTTAATAATCTCATATACGTAGTGGCAAGGAAGGCGTGATCTTTTTGCTGTGTAGTGATTTGTTCTATGAGACTTTGAGTCAAGCACATCAAAGATCATTTGCAGTTTTGCTGGGATTCCCCAGCATGATACTGAAGTGTTAACTTGCATATCCAAGCACAAATAAGTGAACTTCATGTAATTGCATATGGTCTAAACTGTGCACTTATTTATGAACCAGGGTCCAAGTTTTCAGTTCAACGAATTTCCTTTTTTTAATTTGTAAGGCATTCCTCTTTAATAGATATTCTAAATATAAAACACAAAGAATGTCTAAGATTACATGAAAAACTTGGGAAATATTGTGTTAAACTGAACTGGAGCCCAAAGCACAAATGCAGCATCATTTCACTGTATATTAGTGTTGTACATTGTCTTCACTTACATTACACTGTAGTTAACAGGTGCCAAGCAGTGTGTTGCTATTTTCACTTTAAAATTGAATTTTGCTGCGAGACTATTTAAAAACCCAACTCCTCAAAAAAGGATTTCTTTATTATTTTTAAGCCCATGGTGCACTTTGACAAGTTTTTTAAACCCAATATTTGCATAACTTGATCAATCAGCACTATTATTGAATTGTATGATAAATTCTAAAACCATATTTCAAATATAAGTATATGCGTAAACATTTGCTGACTGTTTTTACAACTTAAAACTTGTTTCTGCAGATATAGTGTTTTATTGTTCATCACAGAGGCAGCTATTACTGGCAGTGACAAGTCTGAACTTAAACAATCCACATGTCCACCATATGCACTCTCACTGTTCCTGCAATGTTTTTTCATTATTCACATGATTGCATGTGTCAGTAACTTGGGAGGGGAAATAATCCCAAATACCTTTATTATTTTGCTTTGCCTTTTTATAGTTTGTATTTTTTTTATCAGTCATTTTAATTCCATTTGAGAACATTCACTCGATAGATGCCAGTTGTGTGACCAGTACTGGCACACCCAGTTCTTGTCTAATGCAGCCACGACTCTTGAATCCTCTTGACACGCGGATCTCTGATCAGTGATGTGGTGCCCGACCTGTGACGAATGAAATGTTTGCTCCACTTGTTTTGGAATTGAATTGAAGGAGGGGGAAAAAACCTTTTTAAAGGTAAAAAATTGTAATGCTTTCCAGTGTTAAATGCTGTTGTCCTCAGGAAGATATTAGGCAAGACTTTGAAAAATGCCTGAATTTTATAAAAATTATAATCTGGCCTATTTAAAAAAAAGAAAAAACATATTTGGGGCAAATAATTCTTGAAATAATAAAATAGATGAATGCCTATGTAAACATTTTCCTGTATTAAACTTGAAGAATTTATTAAATGAAGTCTGTGTTGTGTTTTTCTTGAACGTCTGTAAACAGTATACATTCAAAAGCAGTGATACAAGACATATGGATAGTTCAGTTCAGATCAATGAACTTATTTTTAAAAAATAAACTCAGGCTCCTGACAGGAATCACTGCTTTAATAACTAAATACAGCTTTCAGTTTTCTGTTCACATTTAACTAATCTGAAGTTATTTAATTTTAAGATTATGCTCATAATATCCTACAAAGCAAAGAAAAAACAGCAATTAATCTCAATAACAAATGTCTCATTTCTATTTGTTAACGTGAATTTTTGCACTGGATAATGTATTCCTTCATTATAGTATCACACAAAAAACACGATGTCTAGCTGTTTCATGACACTGTATTTTTTAGAACTAAACATTTCTGACATTTTTGAAAAGCTGCATATCACTGTTGTAGAGAAGCATATTTTTTCATTAATTTATCCAATATTTGAGTCAGTGTTTGAAAAAAACTTCATTGTTAAATGTGACTATATTTCTAATTCATTTTGTTAAGGGACATTCTACATGGAAAAAAAGTAACACCAGAGGGAGTAATCTTCTTAATGTCTTAAAAAGCTTTATACTTTCAAACTATTTCCTGCCTTATTTGTTATCCTGGTTTTTCCTGTTTAATGACATCCCCAAACCACAAATTATATATTATAATAATTCCTGTCAAGTATTTTCTTTTGCGCAACTCAGAAAAAAGTGTGAACAATTGTTTTGCATTTATGCTAATCAGTCAGAACAGACCCGGCTTTTTGGCAGAGGGTCCTTGAAGAGACAGAAGCTAAAATGGAGCAGTGTGATAATAAGATACTCATTATCAAGGGGCACTGTGAGCAAATATAAAGTACTTGAACCTGTTTTCATGGGAATATCAACCAGGAAATGGGCAGCAAGTGTTCTTTAACCTATGACGACTGAAGAATGTGTCCCTTAAAAGATGCGTAAACAGTTATTTTTTAATAGAGAAAGACGACAAAAGATGCACACCCATGTCAAATGAGGCGCTAGCTTCAAAGTGTGGATAAGGAGTAAAAAAATATAGTCAGAAAACATCACAGACATTGCAAAGACATTGGTGTTTAACTGTCTCTCATTTCAACACCAAGTCTCCATTGTTTCTCTGCTTTAATCAGTAACAGGCTAAACTTCAACAACATAGAAATAACACTTAGGTGTGGGGTGTTCACTGTACATGAAAGCCTCACTGACTGGAAATGAAGTACATGATCTGTAGATTTAAAATAGAGATGCTGTAAAAATTCCCTTAAGCAAATTTAGCCCCGTCTGACATGCCCAGTATTCAGAGCTCAGGCTATGTCACAGGTTAAAAATGTTACATCAAGCAGCTGCAACCTGCGGCACGACACATTCCTGACAGCCTCACACGCCCCGCCTCACAGAACAGGAGCTGATCGGCTGGCATCACAAATCTTAAGGGACTTCCAGTTCGTGCCTTCATTGTCATGACCAGGACACAACGCCTGATGTAGGGCGTCAGCAAATGTGCCAGCGCAGAAACAGTGAAGGGGTGTCATGGTGTCAGCTCCGATAAAGCACACCAGACCCCCCGGGAAGGTGCAGAACACCCCGATCCGAGTGAATTGTCTTCCTGCCAGCGTGGGCAGCTCATGCTGAACGCCACCGTGCCACGCAGTGTAATCTCCATTAAAGTATTCCACACACCACGACTCTTTGCCTCGGCCCAGCCAGCAGTCCTCTTCACGGCCCCGCCGCGGGATGCTCTGGTAGGTAAGCCCCAGCTCCCAGTAGGTCTTTCCACTCACCTCCACCTCCCAGTAGTGGCGGCCCTCGCTGAAGCCCCCCTGACTGACAACGTTTAAGGTGTTGTCAAAGCGGGAGGGACACTCCGGGACATCCTGCCACGTTTCGGTGTATGTGACCGAGTCACCCTGGGGGGAGATGATCAGCTTGGGGTGAGCGGTGTCAGGATCGAGAACAACATCTGAGGCATCTGTGGGAAAGAAAACAAACGGCAGTACAGATCATCTTTGATGTGGCCCGGACAGGTTCACGCTCATGACACTTCTGCTCCCGTGTCCTGAGCTCATTCACAGAGTCTACTCATTAACTCACAGCTCTGAAACAGCTTCTTGGTGACGGGGACTTGGGATCTGATGAACAGCAGCAGATTGATGGTAAGACACAGCAGCTGGTCGTTCTTGAAGTCATCCACCTGAATCAGGTCAGGGTCAGTCAGTTTTAGTGTCTCAGAGATCCTGATTCAGACAGTTAGAAATTAGGTTTAGTTGGACTTTGAATAGGGAAACACAAGCTGATTTTTATGTTTATGTTTCAAGTGTGAGAACAATTCATGAGAATGCTGGCGTATAAACAAAAAGATTAGTCAGAGACTTCCAGCTCAAGAATCTGGGTCTTGGCACTGATTGTTTTGTTGGGCAAGGAAGTGTTGCATTTAATTTCGGTTAGTGAAGACGGACTACTATCGGTAAATAACAAATGTTAGGTACTCTTCCCTGGCATTTCATACTCATCAAAGAGTGATTAAAAAATATCTTAGGTATGTTTGAAGACATCCTGCTCTCACACAAAAAGGGGTTTTTCAGTATGCTCATTTTTCAACAATCTTACCTTTTGTCTCGTTCAGAATTCTGCTGAAAAGAAACAAAAAATGACATTTCATGTAAGAAATCATTATACCATACAGACAACTACAAATCATAACCTTTGTGTTTACCTGAATGTGACCTTCCTGTGTTTTCCCCTCAGCACTGCTTGCCAGTTCCTGATCCAGGTCCTGAGTGAGCTGGTAGCAGTCCTCTATCTTCTCCTCCACCAGCTTCTCTGCCGCCTCGTGCTCCGTGTCCAGCTGGGTCAGCGTGATCCGAAGGTCCTCGTCCAGCACTCGCTTCATGTCCTCATACTTCTTCCTGATTTTCTCTTTGATCGTGTCCGTCTTTTTCTGAGTTTTGGAGAACCAAGAGAGGTCAGAGTGTGAGTTGTAGCGTTTGGACAGTTTGGTTTAGAAACAACTTGCCCTTTATCATTTTTAAAGGATTCTGGGTAGGAAAATGTGTTGCTATGATTACTGTGTCTCTGAATGTTGTTTGACAAAAAGAGCGCTTGTTTCCTCTGTTCAAAAGTACAATACTGAGAAATATGACAATTCTATTGCAGAAAACAGACAGAAAAGAAAAGAGATACATAAAATCAGCAAATATTGCACATGAGATGTGCTGGGATACATTGGGATGTTATTTAAAAATTAAGCTTAACAGCATATTAACATATATTAATTAGTCTTCTGCAAAACCATGCAATACATTTGCCAGTTGACTTTAGAACGGCTTTTAAGACGTACCCATGGGCAACGCACACTGTGCTTTGCTGGTGAAAGTGCATTACGGATGGCGAGGTGGGACGATTACAAAGTCAAAGAAAAAAAGTCTGAGATTTACAACAATGTATTTCAGATTCCATAACTTCTTTAACCTTCCAGTGATTGTGCCGCAGTACTAGAACAGTCATGCTCTACTTTGAAGGTAATGGCAAAAAGATGAGCTGAAATGAAATAAGACTAAGCTAATTTCTTAATGTCAGGCTTTGTGATTCCAGAGTATGGCAGCAGACTGTGTGCATGTTTCAGACAAACACTGATAGAACAACAAAGGCTGATATTTCTTCTTATAAACTAAAACTACAACTCTTTTCATCAACATTTATTAAGTATACACAAATCTGCATGCGCTCTCGCTCTTAGTTTGCAGGAAAACAATGAGTCGAATCCC
Source organism: Craterocephalus amniculus (assembly GCA_036024015.1). Taxonomy (NCBI): domain Eukaryota; kingdom Metazoa; phylum Chordata; class Actinopteri; order Atheriniformes; family Atherinidae; genus Craterocephalus; species Craterocephalus amniculus. The sequence continues at coordinate 7,790 of JAVQJG010027526.1, forward strand.
AAATCAGATGTAGATATCAGCAAGCTTTTTCTACAATAGACTTACTGTTAACTCCACTTGTTTGGCTGCCAGTTTCTTCATCCTGCTGGTGATGGCATCTCTTTGTCTCTCCAGATGCTGGTGATATTTCAGCAGCATTTCCTTGCAAACACGCACAAGCAAACAAACATGAAGAAAATACAAGAAAACTAAAGAATGAGTGAACATTTCAATGAAGCCTCTTGCTTAATAGTAACCAGACTGGAAATGCTTAAGCCTTCTGTGGCCTTTCCACCAACCTTACTATACATTTTCTTTCCAGAAGTGTGGATAAGACTCCTCTCACTAGTGGCTCTACAAGCACAAGGGCTTTTATAAGCCTGCCACCGAGGTGAAGGTTTCGTTGTCAGGGTGGGAGTGGGGAGGGCAGGGTGAATACCTGCCAGGCGCTGTCCCGGCGTTGCTGCCAACATGTGTCTGAGTTTATTGTGGCGACCATGAATCTAAAGTTTGAAGACAAGAGGGAGGAAGCAAGACTGCAAACGGACGAGGACAAACAGATGGGGAAATTGTCAGACTTGCAGAAAAATGATTCCGTGTCCTACTAAAAACACGAAGAGCTCTGTTAATTTTAGCATGACACCGACCTTCATTTATGTGACCTACATGCACTCGTGAAGGAGCAGCAAGTTTTTGAGACACGGATGGTGCTTTGTAGGTCATGGACGATCTAAACACGCTTGCTTTTTTCCCTTTTTTTAAATGAATATATCAAGCGTGCATGTGAATCTCCTTACTCCTTACTCTGTGAGAAGTAAATCAGTCCTGAGGATTCCTTTAAAAAAATACTTGCCATGACGCGCAACGCTTCACATACGCGCAGACAGACATCAGATGCACCGGAAGCAGCCGATTCCCTTAATGACGTCAGATTTCAGTCACACTAACGTCATGGCACATTATACCCCATCAAACCTGGCAGTCCAGAGCCTGACCGATCCATCTCCTCCTGGCATGTTGCATATTTGTAATCAGAGGGCATGGAAGCACTGGAACAGCACAGAATGGTCCCATAGCTCCATCTGAGTCCCTCACTGGCTTCAATTACAGTGACTGACAGGTCCTTTTGCACGATAATTTATTAATCAGGGAAATCCCAAGCAGCTGCTGTGGAGAGATTCACATATAATTTTAGAACATTTTATTTCACTTGGTCCAAATCAGATTGTTTTTAACTCTTCCATACTCCTACCATCACATTTGAGATGAGTGACTGCATTTAAGATCATTAAACTTTGCTACATTCATTAATATTCATACTGCCAATGTTAGCCAAGTCATTTTTGAGTATCTTATTTAGTATTTAGTATTTGTAGCTCAATTATAAAATCAGAAATAATATGTTTCTGGGAACCTCTTTGGATAGTTAATGTCAATCATCAAAATACATCAACATAAACTTTTTTTCTCCCAAATCTTTTTAATGTTAAATTTAAGATAAACTCTTATCACATATTGCAAGTTGTGTGAATTCTTCTCTTTTTTTTAAAGATTCTTTGGAAAACCATGAAGAATTGTGCATCTGACATAGTCGTGCATTTTCAATGATCCATTTTCTTTGTTAAGATATCCACAGCACAGTATTTGTCTGGGGTAAATCTTAAGTTTTCCTCAAAGGTATTCTGCAGTTTAACAACATAGTAGCTGGCCCTTAAGAAAAGACTTGAGTAATGGAACCAGAAAGTCCAGTTTGTCATCTCAGCTTTGGAATAGAAAAACACCCAGCTTCCTCTTGCAGCCAGTCTTCGGTCAAGGACGGCGAAGTGAGAAGGATCTCTGAAATCTGCTGCACAGGTAATGAAATACAATTATTTAGAGATTTATTTATTTTTTGAATGTTAAATCTGTTATGTGACGTAGTTTTGAAAATAACCACTCCAGCAAATGGTAAAAGCTTGCATTTACTTATTAATCAATGCATACATTTATTCACGGGTTTATCAGTAATCAGTAATATCCATGTGCTGGATCTTTTTGTTACAGTTCAATAATACTTTCTCATGAATGAAACCTGCACCTAAGCGTGGCTTTTGTTTGTGAGATTTCCTTTATGCTTTGTTAGCACAGGCTATTTATAACTGTTACATTGCCCTCTTTAAAGGTTAACTATTTCTATGCTGTTTTGAAGTGACACATGGTGATAGGCTCCTGTGTTATTTTTGCTCAGGTGTGGTGTCACAATGAGTAAAAGCCAGAAAAATACAGGTATTGTATGGTATCTAGAAATCTCTCTTTAAAAATTGCTTTTTATTTTCCAGCTCATCTCACCAAGACACATGTATTCATTTGATTTAGTTTAGTGCATGTTAATGGTAACAGTTAATGGTAACAGACAATGATGTGTCCGGTTAAGTCTTGTCCTATTAAGCTCAGATTCCCTTGTCAGGGCTTTTTCAGCTTTTCAGTCATAACATGAGGAAAAAAACATTAATCTAAATAAGAAGAGAGACCAGGTGCCGGCTGAACAAGCAGCATTTCTTTTGTGCTGCAGGAACTGCAGTGTTCTACAAGCCACCTACAGCTGCAACAGAGATTAGATCTGGATACTTACATAAATCCCCTCCACATAAACGGCTGAAGACAGAGGTGACACTCTTTGCTGAAAGGCTGCCATGTATTTTAGCTTTTAGCCTGTTCCATGTTTTTTGTTTCTCTTGCAAGCTTTTATTAATTTCTTTGTGTCGTCTGTAGAAATCATGGAAGAAACGTTATTTTGTCCTCTACAAAATCAATGAGCAGGAATATCAGTTCAAGTACTTCAGGAGTCCAGAGGACACTGACAGCCCACTCGGAGGCATAGACTTGTCACAGTATGTTCTCTAACATCACTTAAAAGGAAAAATAACTGTTTGTTTTCTTTCAGTAATACAGTTTTCCTTTTCTGCCCCTTTTTGTCATCAATCAGAATCTCTCTCTTATATGGGAACCCTCAACACCACCAGAGATGGGGATGGGTGCAGAAGATCTTCAGATGCTCCCCATCCTGCGTGCTCTACATCAGGGCTGCAAACAGGGACTACTTCCTTGTTGGGGAAACAAGGTGAATTTTTTTTTTTTTGTGAGATTATACTTTGAAACCACAAATAATTTTAATGGAGGTTGAACGGTATGGTTTTTCCAGGGCCGATACCGATTATCAGTAATCATGGAGACCAATTACTGAATATTTGGAACTGATATTCTTTCTTTATAATATTACACTTTTGAATTGCGAAAACTTCCAACGTCCAGTTTTGTTTAAATGGTTTTCAGCATTTATTTATTTAAATTATTCTATTATTTATCATCATAAGTTAACCCAGCATAGAGATAAATTTAGCTTCCTGTACTTTTCTCAAATGAATAAGATACTCAAAAATGACTTGGCTAACATTGGCAGTATGAATATTAATGTTATACATAATGAATGAACACTGTCCTGCTAAATAGGTAAATAAACAATCACACTTATCATCTCTACAGTAATTGTTTAATGTTTTATAAAGAACATATTTAATTCGGTAACTGCATAAACGCACCAATTTGAAAACTTTTTCAAACAAAAATTGGTCTATTTTTCCTCATTACAAAAATGACCTCAATTATAAAGTCGGTGTACAGTCCATCCAAGATTCAGGCCCCAGCTGGGTGGACCATTCTTCCTCTTAAGGCCCTCACTGACATTTTCACAGCACCTCATAAAACACTTCCCCCTGCCCCTCTCACCATTTACTATTTTGGGAGTTAGAACAATCAAACAGAAATTATGGTGCTGCTTTCCCCTTCGGTTACAATCTATCATCCGATAATGGCTTTGCTCACAGTAAATTGCAGCTAAATGTTACTATTTCCACTTTTTGGTATTGGATTTTGAATTAAATGCAAAAGGTGTAATTTGTGGCGTCTGAAAATGACCTTTTTAAAGACCCGTTCTTCTTTTAGTGGAGAGGTGGATGGCTGGTTCAGTGCCCTGTTCGACGCCCTGGAAAACCGACCACATAAATTGCTCAGTTCAGAGGTACATTAAGATTTTAATTCTTTATCATGTTTCGAAACATTCTGCAGATACAACGCATTCTATTATTATCTATTTGTCATGTCTGGTTATTGATTGTATGGCTGCCATCAGTAATATTTACCGTTCTACTTTTGAAGGAAATAGCTACTGGGCAGCCAACCGTTGAGGTAAATATGTGAAATCTATTCCGTGTTTTTTACCTGTACGCTACAAATTCTGATTCTAGCTTGACATTTTGGAGAATTTGTAATAATTCTCGTTCAACTACTAATACAGTGTGGCTGTATTTACCTGGCTTCCATTGCTTAGTAAAAACACTGGAAACTGAAATAACCCCAGCTGTGAAGCTCTACAATGAACTTCCTTGTTATATGAAAAAAAAAAAGTCTTACATCTGTCAACCTTGATTAAATAGACATGCAAAGCAACTAAGCTGCAAGGTCTGGCTCCAAGCTGTCAATAAGCAATTTGTCATTTTGTTTTAGAACAGTCAGACAAGTTGTTTTCCCCTGCTTCCACTTTTTGTACATGATATGTAGACAGATGAATTTCTTCTTTTAATGACTCTTAAAATGCGGAAAATCTTGCTGTATATCTCACTCTATTCTTCGAGCATTTAAGGCGTAGCCAAAATTCCCCGTCAGTGTTCCAGGAAACTCCAACAGGAAAAACCATATGAAGTCTAATAGGTGACTCATGACCTGATCTTAAACTGATTTCTTTTTTTGTTTTCCTGCAGAGTATTTCAAACCCCTTCGGTCGGAAAAAGAATTCTGCCACTGAATTTGAAAAGGTTGGTCAACTTAAGTCTTAAGTGTGTACATCCTTTCAGGATGATATTAGAAAAAAGGAGCAGGGCCACAGCAGTATTTATTTATAAAGTGCTTTTCATGCAACACAAAGAGCTTTACACAATAAAAATGAATATCATACATAAAACCTTCACTCATTATATTATAAAAACAGACTTCACTGCAGTCTCCCTCTCACACAATTACACACTCACGCACACATACACAGAAAAGAAACAAACACATTTACTTCCCCCTCTGTTTTCCCTCGTTTCTGTCTCTTAACTGAATGTAATGAAATGGAAATCTGGCTTGACGCTGCTGTGAGGAAACAATACTGTGGGGATCAATCCACACCAGGGGCTGGCCCACCATTGACCACAGCAGGCCATAAGGCTGCAGACCCCAGCCACCCAGACATGGGCGATGGCTGCAGCAACAATCCCACCAGAATAGTAGGCAGAGCCCCCGCATGGTGGACCCCCCCTGAGGATAACACTGGTCTTAAAAAGTTGATACAAATTTAGGCCACTAAAATGTTAAGATCAAATAAACCTTAAAAACAATAAGAACAGTTAGTCAAAGCAACAAGAATAAGAGCACACGTAAAGGATGATAAAATATTATTAGAAAAGGTGTAGATAAATAAAACCTCAATTAAAAGCGAAGCTGAAAAAATTTAAAATTCAGATTCATTAATGATGGTGGTTGGAAGGAGCACTAACTAAAAGGTCCAGTGATTCCTTCAGGTGCTCAGGTAGGTGATCTGAGAGCAAACTTTTCATACGCATACTTATTTTTCTGGATTAGATCATTCTATTAGGACAGAGATATTTAATTTTGCAATCAAGGCAATCTCTCAAAACTCCCCTCTTTTCCTTTTCAGGTACCCCCGGGTTCTACCAGAGAAATGGGCCCAAAACTGCCCAGCAAAATTCTTTTGCCACCGGTGTGTACATACCCACTTTTGTTCTCATTTCTAGACCTTTCCAGACCTAATCATATGAACTATAATAATGTTTTAACATGATCCCTTGAACACGACAAAACTGCAGCCACTGGGTCTGACAATTTAGCATAATACATACAAATACCAATTCAAAAGAGGAATGAGAACAATTATAAGATTGTATAACTCATATCAGTCAAATATGAGTGTTTTGATGTATGTGTGTGTGTTTCAGCCTGCACTGAAGCAAAGGTCCGTGTCTGATCCATCATCAAACGCTTTGGATAACGACGTTGAAATAACAAAGGTGATGCATCTCCACCATTACACTGAAATCAATGCCAGCTTTGAGTTTTGAGCTTTTTTTTTGATAGCATGCTGTCCTGTGTTTTTATTGACTAGAATGATGAAGATTTTTCTAGAAGACGTTGCTCTGAGCCTGTGCATCCACTCTATGACTATCCCAGACCTTACTTAAGGCGAAGCGTAAGTAGCTTTGTTTTATCTTCCTTGACATCTTGACATCACTTGTATTTTCTCTAAAATTTCAGAAGATATTGAGTGTTTGGATGTGACACAGTCAAGATTCAAGTTCTATTCCCAATTTGAGAGATGTAATAAATTATTGCGTTTTCCATCTATTTATCTATATTCTGTATTTTATTCTATTTCTTTGGATGGAATAAAAAAGATGAAGATGGATGAAACGGGACGTGCAAACAGCATGGAGTCACTGTGAGTATTGTTTCCTTTTGCAAGACAAGAATCATGCTGAAAATCAGTGAGTTGCAGATTCAATGTTTTCTGACTGCTTGTTTTAATATCTGTGTCATTCAGATATATGACGATGGTGGAAGTTGAAAGCCCTGGTTTCCAAGCCGAGTGAGTTTAAAATTTATTAAAGATACTGGAAAAATATTTTTTGTGATCCACAGTAAGAAAGTGTGATTATTGTTTATAATCCTTATAGTGACAGTGAGGTTGCAGAAGGTAGCTCTGGAAGCCTGCTGAGGTCCGTCACCGAGACCTATGAAAAACTTAAGACACAGATTTCTCCTCTGCCTTCATTTGCGGAGGACACAGCTGCCGAAGACAGGTGCGTCTAAGATTAAACTTTTTTCTTGCTAGTCTATTTTTGACATGACGCTTTATCTTTGGTGACAGTGCACTTTGCACTTTGTGTAATTCTAGTTTGTGACATGTTTTGTCAGTGCCATAGCTACCAAAACCCTACAACTCACTCATCAGATGTAACCACCTCCTCTTCCGCTAAAATACCTCAAGTAAAAACAACACTTGTTTTTGGCAGCACGGAGCTGAGAAAGCCATCAACTCGGCTTGTTTTGCAGCTTATCCGATATCATTTGATCTCTTAAAAGTTTTTACCGGAACACTTTACACTGCTCAGATCATCTTCACTGATTACTTACTGTTAAAGCATCATGTGCTGTGTTACGCATTTTTGTGAAATGCCTTGTATAAACTTAGTAACAGATCAATTATATAGCCTCACTAATGAACAGTTTCAACTTTTTTGTTGTATTTACCCAGTTTGTATATACAATCACTTGCTTTTACGCTTCAGTGTTATACGCAAACCTCTATGCAACGCGCCCAGAGAAAGCTTCAGTCTGCTGGTGCTTCTAAAACACCTTCAATGTGAAATGAATGGAGGTTGTTGTGTCATCTTTTTGTGTCTATCCAAAGACAGATTTTTTATGACTTCTATTTTCCTTTTACATCAAAATCATTAACGAGGAACGTATTACTACCACTCTAAAACTCAGATAAAGGATTTACCTTTGATCACATGTTCTGTTTCCAAAAGAACGCAGGTTTTAGCCAATCACTTTGACCGGCATATCTGGCAACACCTCATTCTTGACCAGTGTATCACAGAGAATCAGCTATTGTTGCCTGCTGCCTGCATTGCTTTCATATCATACTGTTGAATAATTACTCATCTATCTTTCAAATCAGATTTCCAGACATCTACTGTTCTTCCACTCTGCAACACCCCTTCTGTTCTATGTTTGGCATGCGGGTCAATAGATTACCCTTTAACTTCGCTCTTAATTAGAAATCTGACAATGCTTTGGTAGTTTTTTTTTAAATTTACTGCTCCCAACCTGCTCTTAAGAACACTTAAAAAAAGATCTCATGACATCTGATCCCTTGTTTGCATGTTTGTTTGCTTTCTGGGAGGCGTTATGGTCTTGATTCATCAATCAACCTTTTTTTTCTCTCTTTGTTTTTGAAATTCTCTGCCAGAAGAGGGAATATAACTTTCTGTCTGTCAAAGCTTTTGATAGGATGCTTGTGAATTACTTTCATGCACGCATGCAACAGCACTTGAATGTTGTGGCTGAAAAAGGTCTGAAATATTTCTCCTTGGCTCACGATGTTTCAGTATCTTTGAGGTTTTGTCATGTTCTTATGTAAGACCTAAGAGTTCACCAGTCATTTTTAGCTAAATGTAACTGGGACATGTAGCACAAATCGACATTATTATCACTTGTGTTATTTCTTGGTTGTACAGAGAAGACAAGCGTCAGTCGTCAGATTTCAGCAGCAGCTCCAGTGGCGCCATTTCTCCAGTAGAGACCATGGAAAAGTCCATGTCCAAGGAGAAGTGAGATTCTTTAAACTGTCTTTTTAAATCAGTTTAAAATAACTCAACTTCAATAAGGACAATAAGGACATTTTGTGGGGTGCACAATTCAACTAAGCTGAAGTAGAAGGAGAATGAGGCGTCAGAAGAGATCTGAAACCATCACAGCAACACTATTTAAGCTGTTAACAATCCGATATATAATTATTACATAAAAGAAAAGACATCCTCACAGTTTTGGGTGACTCAGCATGAAAACATTCCTGGGAAGGAATGCTGGGACCAACACTAAGATGCTGCTGGTCTGGTTAGAGTAGTTTAGAGTGGACAAGCTTCCTGCTTGCAAACAGTGGGACCATTATAGTGAACTAAAAATAACTAAATTCCAACATAAAGAGCTCAGACAGCTTTGATATCAAACTTTAAATGAGTTGTACAAAGTTGGAAGTCCTTATCTGTACAGACACACACACTGTAGCACTATTATGGGGGATAGAGACCGCAACACGCACACAGATTTCTGTTCTGTAGTGCTACTTAAGTGCCAGTTAACCACATGCTGAGAAAAAAAAATAGAAGTATAACCCTTTCGTTTGTCTTACCACCAGCTTTTATGACATAATATATTTCAGTGTGATTTTGAGGAAATTTTAAAATATCGTCAATACAATAAAAAAAATGAAAATGTGTAGGAAAGCAGCAGTCAGGGGTTAGGTTTTCATGTCTTGGAAATCAATATAAATTATAACACAAAATAAAGCTTTTGATGTTTCCTGTTTTCCTCTTAAGTGTTGACCGCTTCACCGCAGAAGAAAGAGAATTTGAGGTGAAACCGGCAGATTTGAAAAAACACCTCAAAGTAACAGAAGTGGATGGAAGGCCGAGGTACGTCTATCTAAAAAAAGCAGGATTGTATAATCCTGCTTTTTTTAAATAACAGTCTGAAAAGCCGCCTTTGATGCACCACTTTCTTCCACATATCTAAAAGGCTGTATCTTTAAGGAAACATGGGGGCAAATGCATTCAAAATGCTCCTGAATTAATCTTTATTCATGAAAACATTAAACCCACAGGTACAGGCACAGGTTTAGTTTCAGTCAATAAAACAGATTTTTATTGTTTGAAACAGCTATCCTGTGCATTTTTGTTGTTTGCAGTTGAAAACAAGTCCTGCTACTTAATTAGATTTAATGTTTTGCTGCAGAAACCATCACTCATATGAAGCGGGTGATAGAGTTTATTCTGACGTAATTTGGAGAAGTTTTTGTGTTCATGCTGGGATACGTAACTGCACAGGGATTGATTAGTTTGCATGAATAAATACAGTATAACATGCCAATCCCTATTTGATGTAGGAAAAATATGCAGCTTACGAATTTTTTTAAGTTGCATATTAAAAACCCATTTCTAAAAGGAAATGTGGCTTCTTGAACTTATTATTGTACTGATGGACTTTTCCTAACTGACTATCTGAGGCACTGGTGAATTTAAAGGAGAACTTCGGTATTTTTCAACCTGTACCTATGTTGTAGCATGCTATATGATCATTTACTCACCCAGACGGTTGTGGCGCAACTCGAACTCCATCAGAAAATATTTATGTGAACACACGATCAGCATAAATCCATATAACGGGAGCGATCGGGCAATCGTTGCTTGCCCACTAAATAAGGCATTATCTGCCACAAAACGCCTTCGTTTTACCAATGTGTTGTTAGCAAATGCTAGTTG
>JAVQJG010027535.1:0-15752 GCA_036024015.1 Craterocephalus amniculus
CAGTTATAACTTTCAGCCCAGGTCTCTCTAAATAATGTCTTGATAAATAATGTAACGTTAGTGCACTGTATGAAATTATATTTATAGTGAAAGAGGTCTTGTTGTCATCAGTGTTTTCGGACCAGCATCGGATTTGCCAACAGAGTAGGATATGAACATAAATCAGACAGTATTGTTGCTGCAGCGGAATTTAGGGAGTTGATTAAATTAATAAAAATAGGCAGGGAAACTCTGGGGGAAGCGGAAACCTGCGGTATTACGGGCGAAAGTGCAATTCTTGTGTGATGAATCCGAACTGCGGCAAAGTCGCTGAGCTGGTGGTAGGAAAGAGAAGCAGGCGCAATGCGCCGTGTGCGTTGTCGCGTGCTCGCCGCTGCCGCATGCAGTTGGTTTAGGGGGTGAGCTATGGCGAGTGAAAGGTGACACTGATTTCCTGCTGTGACACGTCAGTCTCCTTAGGCAGGGAATCAGTGTCGCCATGAGGGGAGTGTTCCGTGCTGTGTGACACACAGACGCAGCAGTCAGTGCGTGCGAGAGAGGGAGCGATATCAATATCAGCGTTTGGTATTGATACCAGTCGTTCCTTCCCTGGCTGCGCCAGCTGTGTTCAAACTTCTTCCACCTCCTCCTCCGATTCATCTGGCTTGAAAATATAAGGCTGTATCACTGAATAGCCCATGGCTAATGATATTAGCATTACAATCAGTGAAGGCATTGGTAGCCAGCCAATCACCGAGTGTAGATCATAGTGATGACGGATGACGTCAACGTTTTACGTACATTTCTTAATGAGGTTGCCAGATAGCTCAGATAGCTCAGAAACATGCCAAAAAAGGGTAAAACAATTCAGCAATTCAGCACAGGGCACTTTGGCACAGGGCACTTTGGACAACCTTTTAAGAAGCATCTGAACCATCATAGAACCATCATATACCCAACCGAATTTTTTTGGGCTACATATCACATCACAGAACAAGGATTAATATCCTGTTCAACCATTCTCTATCACCTTTAAGCCGGACAGAAAAAGTGCTCTTCTCGTTGTTGGAATGGAAATGTTCAACTGTAGATAGCTGAAAACGTTCACAACATAATTTTTGCTTTTGTGGGAGTTATTCATGTTATGTTATTCATTCAAATGTTATTCTGGAAAATATGAGTTTACATGCAACTTAAGCACCTGTCCAACGCTTAATTCGATTAATCATTTAATCGATTAAAATCTTAACGATCGATTAATCGATTTTGTTTAATTTTGCCCATCTCTCTGCAAAATAAAAGCTTTTTGATTTTTACAGTGTTGCATTTTAACAACTTTGAAGTTAAATTGTGTCAATGTTGCTCACGATTGAAGATGTACTTTGTTGAAAATTCACATCCACAAAAAAGTCGCCTGTTAAATGTTGTGTGATTCGTTTTGTTTGTTGTAATTTTTTATGGCTCTGCAGGTGAAAATCTGTCAGTGATGACTGTCTGCTCAAGCCAACCAAACCGTATTAGTTTTGTATATTTATATTTAAATGTATAAGTTGTTGCTGTAACATTGCTGTAATAGAACTCATTTTAAAGTCCTTGGTTTGTTTCTTAAAGCTTGAAAGACACACTGACGTCTTACATGGAACGCAAAGACCTGGACATCCCCACAGATGTGGAGGAGCTCTTCCCAGAGGAGATCTGCCTGTCACATTATGTTGAAGCCTGGAAGTTCATCGTCACCTTCAAGCAGGAGTCTGGTCAGAGGAATTGATAACCAGAGGGGGGAAAAAAATCTGCCTTGTTTATTTGAGTTTACATCTTAAAATGACAGTATTGATACATATTGTACTTGAGATATTTATGCAGATAGATGTGCCTTTTTAAGGATAAATCATAAGTACCAAGTGTGGAGTTTGTGAAGAATGTGAATGAAGATGTGAACTTTCAGGATTTCTTTTTTCTGTTGCTTTCTATAAAAATGAATATGTACTGAGTTTCTGTATATTTGAGGTTGTTTTGATTACACTTTCAATCCTTGTGTGAATTTACAGAAAAAAATAATGTCTTCACTCAGGTATTAAATGCAGAGTTAATCCAGGGAATTTAGAAGATTTTTTCCCTCAACTGCTATCAATAGTGTCAACCATTTTAACTATTTTCTCGTTTTTTAAAATCATGTTAAAATCTTGTTGTTTCATGTAATTGATGCACTTGACTTTATTCCGTTCTCTAATTTTCTGTTTGACATTCCAGTTTTACTCTTTTTTTGTCATTTGACTTGTCCTTATTGGTAAAAATGTTCAGAGCACACTTTTCATCATTTAATTTTTCAATTGGGGATTTTGGGTGTCTATTCTAACACACACACTGCTTTCAATAAAGCACGAACATCCCATTTGCCTGCCTTGTTTCTTGTTTTCTCTCTCATTCTTGAAGTATTGCATACACACAAGAATTTTATGAATATTATGTGTCGGTATCTGTATACATATGCTAGTATGAAATTATGAAAGAGAATAATAAAGCAAAGCATTTATGTCTAAAAGGGATTTTCTTTCCCAGGTTGTAGAAATATCCATCTTTGACCATCTTTGTTACCAGCCAGATACGACACATTGAGGATAGATAAAATTTCGGCTTTGGTACTTGCAACATTATATTAAAGCCTAAACCACAGTGTATCTTTGCAGGAATGCCCTGTAAAGTGTGAATAATGAACGGACATGCAGGATAGTTTCCACTGGGAAAACTATGAAAGAAAACTGTTCACACACTGCGGTCTGTCTAAATTAAAGCTACTCTTTCTTCCTGTTATTGATGTAGTTTTCAACAACCTCCGTCCTGCTATAGAAGGGGGATCGAAATGACTTCACTGCAAAAAGTCAGCACAGGCTAGATATGATGCAGTGCTCAGGAAATGTCTGCCTGTCTGAGGTTTTGTGACTTTTTGACCCTCCGTTGGTGGGAGCTCAATGTGTTTCTGATCAGGCCGATGGAAATGATAAGGACAAGACAGCCACAAGAATGCCTCTGGATAGCTCCTTAATTCAATTTCCCCTATGCCAAAGTAGTGTTTAGCATAACAATGACAAATGGAAGAGTTTGATGGTCAAAGTAAACCATGTCGCCGACCACCCTCTGGGTAATTGATGTCTGCAAGAATATTCAAGCACTTTAGGTTTTACCATTTCAGTTGTGTTTACATTCAGTTTAATTTAACTTCACAAGGGAAAACATGTATGCAAAAACCATTAAATACCAATGAAATGCTATAGTAGCCATAATAACTTTATGAATTGTTTCGTACCACATATTGTCAAATTTCATCAGGAGTGAACAATGCCGACATCCTGTGCTTTCTCAACATGTCCTCGCTGCTCATTAGCAAATAATTACTGTACATGGGGGTCAATAAACACACCCACAAATGGGTCACTGGCGTGATTTGTGCATCTCGGTCTTGCAGAATAAGCTTGACTGAGCAGGTTCAATCACCTCGCTTCCACTTCTGTAAGCTTCAAAACCATCATACCAATGGCTCAAAGGGATGGGAACAAAGAGGCCAAATTATTTTCCAGCTCGCCGTTTGTTTTTTTGTCTTTGTTTCTTGATGAGGAGGAATTAGGGACACAATTACTGTGCAACGTGGTTCACAGTTAACAACATTCATGGTTTGTGCACATTTTAATGGGGAGTTTATTGTGATGAGCAAAGCGGTGAAGCATGTTGGGGTGTTAGGATACTGAGTGACATTCTTTCATATATTTTAGAGTGTTAATGATATCGTTGAATTATTCAGCAAACCTGCAAGAAAGTTTTGCTTTGATTTCTTAAACTGGACTTGTGGGGTGCGTTTAGTTCCCAAAAAATTCTGGATTCATGCAATCATTGCTTAGAAAAAAAAACATTGGCTAAATAAAAGTAAAGCCAATGTGAAAATTGATCCAGCTCCATTTAATATGATCTGGTTTGGTTTGAGGACACAGACTAAATGTCATGCTCAATTTATGTTGTATTTCATTCCATGTAATCCCACACCTCTCCTTCCGATTGCTTAACTGTAAACCATTTATGCGGAGCTGGCATCACAAAATGACATTTAAAAATTGAGAAATATTGCATCTAGCCCAGTGATCTGAATCACATTTGTTCTGAGTTAATCTTGTGCATCTGTTAGCCCCTCCGAGATGCTTTATCAACCTCAAAATAATGGAAAGTTTGGCTTTGGATCTCTGCTGTGCCTTGAGGCGTGGAGGAGCTTCAAACTTAACCCTTTCCAAAACAGACTCAGATATCCATCAGGTTTACACCTTGGGGATCCAATATCATTCACAGGCTGTGACGCCAGGCAGTCGCTCACAGTCAAAAGAGAACAAAGATTTGAATGACTCCGATATGAAATCAGTACCCTGAAAGACCCAGGAGCCCTCAGCAAGCACATCAACTGGCTACTGTATTTTCTATGGGGCTTTTTATGCTTTACTTGCGGTCTGGGGAAATGTTTTGTTTAAATTAGCCGTTCAGGGTGCTGCTGTTATTGCATTATTATCAAATTACTGTATTTTAATTACTACGTCATATGAAATGTATGTGCCGGTAAGTCAGAATGGGGTGAGAGCGCTGGGGCCGTGTCTAAACTCTCAAGTTGGCCAGCCTGCTGCGCAATGCTGAGATGAAGAACAGAGAAGGGAAAAAAAAACCAAAAACGCTGTGAGCACATCTGTGAATTATATTAGCTAATTGTGTGCACTTCTCTCTGCACTCAACACTTGAGTTGTCTTCCAAGCAGAAGGAAGAAATTAAGAGCACTGCTGCTATGTTGTTCTATAAAATACGTGAAGAGAAAATACAATTACTGGTTAAGTGGGAACATACCACATGGGAATCATGACGGGCACAGCATTTTGAGATTTCAATTCTATGCCGTGTGCATGGACAAGTTTACCAGTGAGGACATGCAAAGTGAAGAACACTTACTGAAATGTATCTATGCACTGAAAGTAAATCCAGTAAACTTTTTTGCTGACTTTTTGCCGGTCATTCTGCAAGTTTTCTCATCTGATGCAGCTGATAAAACAAAGCACTTTTTTTATTGAAAATGTCTGTTTTTGCACAATGCTAACTCACACAGCTAAACTCACCTTGGGCTGAGAAATCTTAACTTTACCTGCTTCATTACTTCAGCTTGAATTTCAATACCAAACTGTCTGTACCAGCCAAACAATTCAGTCTTTGCGTTCCATAACAATAATACCGCATATTGAATCAAATTGTTATGGTAAGGTGAGAGGGTGTTTGAGAAGCCAAGAAATATGTCTATCATTTCCTAAATAATAATAAGAAGCCAAGGTGGGGTTATGTGTCAGGTACATTTACACTGTATGAAACTCCTGCTGGTCTCTCTGGCTTTTGTTGGAACGATTCTGGATGAAGCTGCGCCTGCCGTAAACTATCCAGCACGCGGGGAAGAATTATAAATAGTGTTTGAAGTCGCTTGCCTTTCTGCTCTTTCACAAACTTGTCCACATTGCAGTGAATGATTTAGCAGACTTTTCAGATTGCCTTTCCATTCTGACTTTGTTTGTCCCTAAAAAACCCAGATTTTATTTCTTCTGCCAAACGATAAACAAATGTCCTTTTTAAAAGAAAAGCAGAAAGACTGATGTGCTCACTACTGTTATAGTTTTGGGATTGAGTGTTTTATAAGATGTTATTATTTAAGGTTTCCAGGTTTGACGGAGTGGAGTTTTGATTCTGGCCGTAGTTTTGGATTGCATGGCATAAATCAAACAACAGAGTATCTGTTTACATTGGGACAGAGAAAAGCCTGGAGATTTTACAAGAGAAAACTCTGAAAGAGAGAAAACAGTTGCTGCCTGGCACACCATGGAGACTGTTATATAATACAATTAAATACTATTCTTCTTCTGTTTCTCTTCTTTGTTTCCTTGTCTTTTCCCCCCATTTGCTTCCTCTCACACTCTTCTCTCTTTCTAGCTTTCTTCCATTCCTTTCACTCACTCTCTTTTCCCCGATGGTCTTTGTTATCTGACAGCCTTTGGCTGTGAATAGATACTGACTGTGCAAGAGGTTTTGTTTACTGTGGATACAACAGGATTAGAGTGATTACTACTGGTGCCAGTGTTGTAACAAGCCCGGGAAGCATTTCACAGTGTATGGATGTGCTGACAGTTATCCTCTACAAGATTAGAGAAGTTGGATTATGGGTTGTTTTTCTCCACCTGGTGATGAGAGACTAGAAGAAAAAAGACTGAACATCTCAAAGCCAAGGCCCTCAGGAACAGGGTAGTCTTTAGTGAAAGTAATCCCTTTCCCCAGTATTTCTGACAAACATTGGCTTGGTTATCTTTCAGAATTGTAGTAGCTGTAGTCTATGATACGCAGTTTTAGCTGCGGAGAGAATCTACCTTGACCTTCCACCTCGGTATTCCCTGATCTGATACCTGTGGCAGCCCAAAGAGAGAGATGGGTCTCTTGCCTCCGTCTAAGCTCTCCTGTGGTCAGGGCCTAGGCTGGTGTTCAGTTTCACAGAGCTTCTCCTTTTGGCCCCAGCACAAATACACAACACCCTCTCCGATTGCACTTGATAATATTTATCCTCAATTATAATTCCACAGATAGAGATTCTTGAGCAGAGTACAGTGGCTGCAGACAAAGCAAAGCGGCCTTGAGTCCACAGCGATGCCTCGCTTAGCCCGGTCCTGCTTTCCCCGGCAGCGGCGCAAAATAAGCAGTATAGCCATTAAGAGCTCCAGAATCACTTCGCTGTATATTTGTCCTTGTGATGAGTGCATGCATCGCCGCAGTGAAACACGACACCACCTAGAATACACACTGGTGTCGCATGTGAAAAGTGGACATAGTTTAAATAAATCAAACTCGCCCGCATTGACCCCGGAGACGAAGCAATGGCAAAGATTTGTGAGATAATGACTTAAGTTGAACAGAACCCTGTAGACCACAAAGCCATGAAATGGTCAAACATACCGTACATTTCAAGACAAAAACTTAAGGAAGAGCAGGCAAATTCTCCTCTATGTTAATGCTAACATGAATACGTCAACTGTTATTGCAAGTTACCATCTGACTCCTAAACCTTTAAGGCCCAATCCAGGAAAAATTTGCAAAAAAGTGAAGTACTTATTTAGCCCTTTAACAAAATGTGTAAAGGGGGTCTATATCTAACATTCATTACCATGTGACAAGTCAAAATTTATATAGTGCAGTCTTCTGTTTCTTGGCATCCCTTAGGGGACAGAAGATAAGTTTTTTACATTAATTTTTTTCCATAAAGTGATACAAAATGTCTCAGAAACATATGTGTCAAATATGACACATTTGGCTTTATAGGGCTAAATACGATCCAATCTAGGTCTGTCTGTCACCTCTAGGTACTGGCAGCTTTTCAGTGTCACCAGAAAAATAAAGAGTAACACATTTAAGAATCTGAGTTAGTGGTGATATGGTAGACAATCTTGCCACCGGTTCTTTATTACATAATGTCAGACCAGACCAGTGTACGAGTGATTGAGAGGAAGCTCATAATAACATGTATTTTTAGTAGACAGCCAATATCTTTACATGAAGAGCAATATTTAACTTGGCCCTGCAGCCAGTAGCTTATATGCTTACCGTTACCTACAGAGCTTATTGCTTCAGAATGAGGTACCTGGTTCAGCGGGCCTTCAGATCATCCATCTCATTTCAGTTCAGCCAGTATCCAGCAGAAGCTGAGCCCTTACCAAGGATCAGCCTGTGATTTGTTGGTTGTCTTGGCTATTAGAGATGGCATCAGAGGACTGAGAGGATTTTCTAGCAGGGGAAGTAGATGGAAATAATGAGGGGAAGGAGCAGCTGCCAGCCCCTGATTTTTTAGCTTTGCACACATAGAGAGATCTGTGTGTGTAATGTTGTTGTTACTGGCAGGGCTTATTTTGGGCAAGTCAGCACCACTGTGAGATGCCCAGGAACGACATGCGTGTCATTTCCTGCCAGGGGCAGCCGTTGCGTTATTGCTGCTGCTCGCTGGCAGCCTGCTCATGTTCTGTCTCTGATTTCCAAAATGAAACGTGTATATTTTTCTTTTGTCGACAGCAGCAATATTTTCAGGCAAATCAAGATTGCGGTTCAAGAGTTTGGGGTCTTCGAAAAACTTCGGTTTATAATGAAATGTATGAAATGCCTGAATCGGACCATTTATAAATATTCTCCCCAAGTGCTCTTGGCTTTGAAAAATAGTCTGTTTACTCTACCTTGCGATGCCCCATAGGATGAATTTCCAAACTGTATACATTAAGGTTGTGCAACCAGCACTGACTAATTACAAGATATCTTGAATTACATGATATTTAGCTGGTGATAACAGGAGGGTCACATGTAATTAGATGTTATAAATGAGGGTTCTGACTAAAATAAATGTTGTTCGCTATCTAAAGTAAATCAGCTCCTCCTCCTTTAGCGAATCTGATTGTAAAATAAATTGGCCTGACATGGCCACCACTCAGCTTATGTTACATTCAAGCAATCCGAGGCTTGATTTGTAGGGTGTCTAACTCTCAGCAACAGTGTGTTTTTTTAAAATTGGAAATGTAGCTTTTATTGGTTTGGTGCTTTTTGTAAGCCTGAATATTAACGAGGCTCTATGTTTTAAATCTGTCTATGACAAGTCTGACAAGTTTTGATGACATTTTCCATGCCAAGCTCATTCATAAAGCTTTCTATTGTCAAGGATTTGAAAGAATTATGGCAACAGTTTCCTTTACGAAACAATCCAAGAGCCACAGAGACCTGGCAAAAAAAAAAGGAGAAAGGGCTTTGAATTTTTTAAGGGGAAGTGGGTTCATCCGCACAGCTGAGCATCAGTATTCTTCAGCCATCAGTGACTTGGCTCAGTCAGTAACACTGCCGGTGATGCAGACTTTATGCCAATAAAGCACTGATGTCTAAATGAACGGAACAAACAGGGTTCATCAACAAACAGTCAAGGCCATGTGTACTTCATCTATGCACTTTATAATAATCAAGGAGTGTGTGAAGCTGTAACACTCTGTGTTGTTGCATTCGTAAATACAACTGCATGGGCTGCGGTGTGAACGGAAGTATTTGGAGATACTGAGATTGTGATAGAGCAGGGAAACAGCCCTCAGGTGTCAGAGTACACTGATGCTGGGAGGAAGTCTGAGGGCTGCTTGTTGACCTTAAGGTCTCTCTAAAGGCTGCTTCTCTGCTGCCGGATTGAATGGAGAAGATATCACCAATGAGCTCATGAAAGCAGCAGATAGCCTCAGACAGAGGTATAGTTTGTTTTTGTTTTTTAAATGGGCCAAACATGACTTTATCGGCTGGGTCTCCATGAAAAAAAGTCTAACTTCTCCGGTGTGAGAGGATATGCAGGGGAGGGGATGATAACCTGGGAAAGCTGGCAGCCCACACAGATAACTGTTTCCTAACTGAGATAACCAAGGTCAGCCCAGCTTAAAAACAATTTTTTTTTTACACTAATTGCAGAAGCCAAATAAATCAGTATTACAGGAGGAATATTCTAAACTAATTATCATTGCTAATGATGTTTTCATCCTGATCATCCTGATATAGTTCCATCTGTCTTTAATTTACTATTCATGAGAACAGGGCAAAGACAAAAACAGACATACTGTATGAATACGTTTGATATTTGATCAAATAATGTATATAATTATGTAATATAATATATGTTTTCCATACAAAGGAATCGCTTGTTCAGAGGGTGGAGGAATCGGCAAGAGGATCTGCTTTATCAGAAGTTTTATGCTAAGAAAAGATGCAAAATTGCCCATTTTGATGACCTCACCTGAGCTGTCTGTACTAAAACTTTTCCTATTTTGCCCCTGCTCTGCTTGATCAGAGTTGCAGAAATAATGCTCATGTATTGTACTATGATTTGATGGAGGATTGAGCTACACATTTGTCACATTTATCCTTAAAGTTTTTCTTTTTTTCATTCAACTGAAACTATTTTATTTGTGCTGTGTGCAGTTTTCATTTATTCTTCACCACTGACACATGAGTTAGTGTATTTAAACACCTTTACAAATCTCACAAATGTTTCCTGACTCTAGTCAGTGACTGCACTCAATTCATTTACTGTAGCTTTCATTCATGGATAAAGTTAGAACTCATAAACAAAAAAAAAGTGAAAAAAAGAAAAGCTGGCAACATTGCCGCCAGTTTATTTTTGCAAATATAAAGTGTAAAGTTTTACAACAAACTTTTGCAAAGCACACTTTTCTTGACAAGGCAAGACTATATCTAGAGATAGACACAACATCCATGTACAGTGGTTTTACTCCTTAAAATCCAAATTATTTATTGTAGTTATCAGTGGGTAATATATCTGCTTTTTAAGTATTGTACACCCCCACTTGGAAAAAAGACAAGACAGGAGCAGTTTGTGATTTTTAGGACATTCAGACACATCAGTAGTTCACATCTTCTGGGTCAAACGCAGGGCTCAGAAGCTCTCTGAGTCAGGCTCACTATGTCAGACCTTGACAGTGAACCAAAATGTGGTTAACCATGTAAATCTCTGACATACATTATGCAGATGATGTCTAGAATAACATTAATAAATCTGGAAAAGGGCAAAATGGAGGCAGAGGAGGCAGCTTGTGGAAAAGAGTGAGACAAAACTCAAACAAGTATTTCATTTTGTTTTGAACTGTCGCGGAGAAGCCTCGGCATGCGCCTGCTTTACATCACCTTGTGATGACTTTACCACACAGCCTTCATCCCCCTTTAGGCTCATTCATCCGCGGGTCTTTAGTGCAGATAAGCAGACAATGAGAGATCAGAGTTCATGCCAGAGAGGCGTTTAACATCCTGACTCCCTCACTGTAGCGAAGGAGCTGTCAATTTATTACCTGGTATGAAAAGAGACAGAGACGTGGAGGCTGTTTCCTTCGCTTTAGATTGTGTTTACACAGGATGTACAAAGTGTAGGCCCGCTGTGAGATGCTGTTGATCTGTTTCTGTGTTGCAAACATGTAAATCTGTCCTTCGCCTCCAAGTTCAGAGGAGCTAGCACAGATTTATACGCGTCCATATATTCATACGTCTCTCCCTCAGCATGGGCTGATCTTAGATAACAATTTATCTCCACATTTCTTTCCACTGACAACGTCCATTACTCCCTGCTGATACAATGAGTGTTTGCTTGGATGAGTTTCTGCAGGTCATATGAAAATAAACAATGCAGAAATGTTTCATGATCACTGAAATAGCCATGCACTGGTTGTTTCCATGACAATGTTCATGGATCGGGAGGATTACCAATCTGAAACTACATAATCTTCGATTTGGTGAAGACTCAAATTGAAAAAATAGGAACTTTTTCCTTTATTTGAAATATTTAAATGACACTGCTAGACAAGTATTCAACAAATATGAATAGACTCTGTGCTAAAGCATTACACACAACAGTTTAACACCAAATTCTTGCACACCGGAGGTTCATTTTCTAATAAATGAGCTTCTGTTAACAGTCCGAGTATTTTATGTGGCAATCAGCGGAGATGTGGAAAGGCTGTTGATACTAACGTCGTGTGGCGCGGCCTTCCGAGGTGCTGCTGATAGACTGTTTGCTTGGACTGTGCTCCTACGATTGAGAGGTGATGATGGCCAGAGGGAAGTTGTCAGTCAGGGTTGGCGGTCGCTGCCGGTGCTAACAGGTGTGAACGCATCGCCATCTAGGTGTCTTTAGCCAAGCTGTATGGAAATGCTCGTGTTCAGCAGCTGCAGAGAGAAGATTTGTGTTTATGTGTATTCTCGTGGTAGGATGTTGGGATTATTCTCTGAGGGAGGAAGCCCTGTATACCTCCCTTTATTTTCTGGGCGTCTGTCAGTGATGCAGCTCCTCGGGGCCTCCCTGCTCCTATGCAGCAAACTTATGTGTCAAATAAATTCTGCTCCTGCGGGTGAAAGCATAGCCCGGAGTATGAAGGTTCACATGCAGCCAGAGAGTCTCAGGGCACTCCTCATAAACTCTTGAGTTACCTTGTTTGTCCTTTAAAAACAAGTCAGTAAGCGCTGCTGCTGTAAGAATTTCTTGGTCCGTGTCAGCAGCAGAAACCTATAGTTTTGCAGCTATTAGCCGACTCCGTTAGTAGAAGTGAATGGCTGGTGAATTTAGGGAAAGTCATTTAAGATGTAAATAACATAAAATAGAATATAAAGCAATAACATTTTATTATTCTAAAAACTTTACAATTAACAATAGATTGAAAAAATCTTAATTTTTGCTGTGTTATTGACTCCATTCTGCAGTTAGAAGATGATTTAAGGCCCGTGGATGTATAGTGGAGTGGACACATTAACACTTACTGTAATAACATTTACACTGTGTTTGCCATTAAATATGCCTGTGGTGTGATGACGCAGCATCCCACACGCTCAGAGGTCTCCAGTGTGTCTCTGGATGCCTTTTACCCAGGAGACGTCAGCCTTCCTCAACATCACATCCTGACGAAGACGGAGGATGCCAGGGGATGATGGCATGCCTGCGGTGGGACAGCATGAAGTAATCTGTACCATGGGGAACTCTTCCCTGTGAGCTCTCATTTAGGGTTTGGCAAGCACATGGCAGCGTCACAAAATGACTGAGGTCTTTTTTTCTCTCCCGTCTTCTCTGCTTGTGTACAGACCACTTTCATTTCTGCCCAGGCGTTACCGTAGGCATCGGCCAATTTCAGCATCTTTGACGTCAATATTTTGGTTTACCTTTTGATACTATAAATGGTCCATTTACTTTTTTGGCTAGGATTGTTTAAATTTACGCATTATTATGCTCTGTCACATCCTAGACAGCCAAGTTAAGACACACAAACCATATAGGTTTGGTTGCTTTAAATTAACTATATACAGGGGGATGATATGTGGAGTTGCGTAACACTGGGCAGCTAAAAAGGCTGGCTCTGGAAATTGCACGGTGGATAAATTTATCAGATTTATTCCTCACAGCATTGCCTGTTGCTAAGTAACTAATGTACAAGACACAGGTACTTGTATATGAAAAGTTCTCTTTATCAGATTTTTTGATCTTAATTTTCTATGGATACTAAAGTTCCCATTGAAAGAAAAATATCTCACTTCTTTATCTCTTTTTTACCCCAATAACATCTGTTTAAACTTTCAATAGTGAAATTATTGGCTGAACATTTAATGTTTACTTTGCTTTTCTCGGGTTGAAAAGTTGACCTCCACCAGCAAATACTGCCCAGAAAACATTAATGGCATCTTAAACCATGACATAAACACATTACAGAACATGTTTACACTTAAGACAACTGGTAAAGGAAATTCAAAGCTTTTCATTAGAAGTAAAATGGGTAAAAAAAAAAGTTTAGCCAATTTTAGCCTGCAGTACCTTTGCAGATCTTGTGATGGCAATCTGGCTCCACACAAACAGAAAGACTTCAGCTGCTTGACAGGCCTTTCAATGGGCTCCTGTGCCAGCATGTTCAGTCCAGGAAAAGGAGTATTACAATAAGTTTATTAAGATGTATTGACACCAGATGTGACCTGCTTCTACTCTACTGTTGGGGCAAAAAGGTTCACGTACTAATTGGCCATCTGACCAAGCCACCTTAGGTTTTAGGCAGTCATCAGCATGAGCACATGTGAGCATAAATGTATGTATTCACATGTTTAGCCTGCAGGTTTCTCTAATACAAACTGATTTCACCGAGTAATTGGACCAATGCAGTAAAATACTCTTGTAATTTGAGTGAATCAAATCTAAAGGTTTAGAGTTTTGGGTTTAAACCCGCACTCATATATTTGGGATAAATTTTGTGTGACGTATTATGTGTTCATCAACTGGGATGGTCCATTTTAATAAATGCACAGGATCTCTTTCTTTTCCTCCAGAGCTGTTAAAGAATATCTATGAGCAAATTTACTATTAACTTATGGAGACACAACATTTGGAAATTATAATCTAACAAAAACACGATGCAAGATCCAGAAATATACCATTAAACTTTTAAAGACTTGTTGACACAGTTCTAAAATGTAGTTATCATATAAATTGCTTTCATTCATGTTGAATTATTCTTTGACCCTCGACACACAGATGTAAAACTTGTTTCTACAACTGACAGCAGTGTGAGTTCAAAGGTTATCAGCTTGCACTCTCAGATAATGTCATCAATAACCTCCAGCAGTCTGAGAGTGGTCGCTTTGACTTTAACATGAGCTGAAAACAAATGGCCCTGCCATTCAATCTGCCATGTTTATGTTGATCTTCTGTCTGTTTGGCAAGGCTATTTTAGTTAGCAAAAGTGGTTAGTTTTTAGCTTTGGCGTGACATTTTTTCTCTACCAATGGGGTTAATTTCCGTAACTTCCGGATTCCGATCAGCCAGCAAGAGCGTTCCCCTAGGGAATCTGGAAGTTCCTGAAGCTTGTATTGCTTAAGGTGCTCATTTGGTCCAAACTATCTACCTGTTTGTTCACAAGATTCTTTCACCTCAGTCCATTCCCTCGATACTGACATACATAGCAGACAGACGGGACATACAGCCATCTTTTCGGAGTAAACTCTTATGGAAAGTTTTCAATTACACCCACAGGTGGTCACCATTGTGGATTTTAGTTGCAGTTCCTGAGCTGTACGCACAACTACACCAAAGATGCACCACTAAATGTGTGCCACTTCTCTTTATTCCAAGCTAGACAGTACTACTCATCAAAAAAGGTATTAAACTGCACCACAAAAGCCCACCTCCACTTAGTGTAAGAGGCTTTCAATCCAGAAAAAAAAAATCAAAAATGAATAAAAAAAAACAGTTACTGTTTACAAATGCTAAGATCTACTCATGTGCATGAACGCAATGTTCAGGACACTCAGCAGGATGTCTTTTATTGCTCGTAATGTAGGCTAAAATCATTTGTTCAACAGTAGTTGAAAACCTCCTCAGCTTCTAGCAGGCAAGAGGGGGCTGAGACTTGGCCAGTGTTAAAACAGCAATGTGGGCCCAAGGTGCCATTAGTGGCTGTGGAGCAGCTGGAAGTGATTCCAAAAACATGGTGAGGAGGAGGCCGTTTAAAACCACATGGTTTCAACTGGCTTTTCACACTGCTCTTGAGTTTCGGCATGAAAACGACAAGCAGGGCCGGACTGAAGATGTGCAGCGGTAGTCTGACGCACACCTTGACGGCGCGGCTACTGTATTTGAGGTGTTAATGGGCTTATGGAGGGTATATGATCCCAGATGGAGGGTGAAGGAAGGCCATCTGCTTCCTGACTCTCACCCAGAGAGTTTGTTTTGGGTGCCCAAAGTGCTGCCTTAGGATTAGTTGCATATTGAATTTAAAAGATCTTTTCCTCTTGCTTTTTTGTGTTTTATGCTGGCATTATGTCAACAGAGGAGTTTGGTGAATATCCAGGTTTAAAAAGCTGGATATGGTATATAAACAGAATATACGGTTGATCTGAATTAAATGAGATAAACACTTTCGCAGAAAAATCACCACATTTTTGCGACAGGTTCAAGCTTTTTGCTCTCTAACCTCGCAGTCTTGCACCACTGGAAAGCACCTAAACAGTCTTTAATTTCCAGGCTTTTGTGCTCGGCTGTCTCTCATACAGTAGAGAAGGTAGACAGTCCTGCTTAAAAAACCCACCTGAATAAACTTCCTGTGCTATCTGCCCTAATTATGGGATTATCCCTCAGGAATTCTTATGAGCACTGAAACACACACACACACACACACACACAC
>JAVQJG010027537.1:0-10073 GCA_036024015.1 Craterocephalus amniculus
CCCATCTGGGCCACCCGTGCCGCGCCCGGGCCCGGCCTGTTTGCATTCACATGGACAAAATCTGTGGTCAAACGTGCTCGGACCCGGGCCCGAGCACGCCATGTGAAAAGGCCCTTAGACACTCTGATCAGAGAGGAGCAATAGTAGTTAACTTGGATCAGTACTTTCCATTTGTTTCCAAGAGTCACAAGCAGCTCTGTGATGTGGATAAATGCAGTGTGCATCCAGTCAACATACAGTAGCTTGCCACTTGCAGCTATTTTCCTCTCGTTTACACACATTTTATGCCTTTTTTATGTCCTTTCATGTTGTTAAAATAACACATCAAAGGGTTAGAGTTACATTTCCAGGATGGGTGTTGATGAAAAGCTAAAAAAATGCCAAAATTTATGGTAGTAACATGCAATAGAACAAGAAAGCCCTCCTTAAATAGGCTGCATCCCATTTCTGCTGGTGATCTGAATCTTTGTGTCATATGTTGTCACTTTGTCCCACAGACTCTCTGTGTATCCAGAGATTCGAACCAGGCTTGGGCCTCATTGCACCGATAAACCCCATGATGGCCGGCATCAGCCTGGTCCCGCCCCCACCTGTTCCCCCCGATCTACCCATCATCAAGGAGATTATCCACTGCAAGAACTGCACTCTGTTCCCTCAGAACCCCAGTAAGAACTCACTGTTCAGGATAAATAATCGTTGGAAAACACAGCGGCCTGTCTGATAACATGGTGTTTCAGATCTGCCCCCTCCCTCCACACGGGAGCGCCCCCCTGGCTGTAAAACGGTGTTTGTCGGGGGTTTGCCAGAGAATGCCACAGAGGACATCATCAGGGAGGTGTTTGACCAGTGCGGGGAGATCGCCGCCATCCGTAAGAGCAAGAAGAACTTCTGCCACATCCGCTTCTGCGAGGAGTTCATGGTAGACAAGGCTATTTACCTTTCAGGTGAGCTGATCAAGGCTTTTCTTCCTACAGTCCTTTGCTAAAACATGTGGGAGAAAAATCACAGATATTACCAATTTAAAAAAAAAAAACATGTAAAGTAATCAGATGGTTGAAGCCTTTCCCAGTTACTGTCAGATGAGTCCCTCAGATGAAAAACAACAACCATATGCACCTTACTGCCCCTCCTCTGGCTTTTGTGACTGTTTGAAATCTTTGAGGCATGAAATTCATCAACTGTATTCAACTTTCTTCATATAGCAACTAACAGATCATTTGGGCATTTTTTGTACATTCTCCAACTTGGATTGCAATCTGAAGTCATTGATTCAATGCGCTTTTTGTACGGCAGGTTTTCACATTGTTGGCATCATGGTGTGGTCTGTTATCATGACTTAATCATCATCAAACGTACTATTGACTGATGGAAATTAGTTTTTGTGAATTTTATTACCTGTCGATGTTATTAATACTATCTCCTCTGGTCCTTTACACTTGTGGGTCGCAAACTCTATGAGCTACGACCCCCAGGATAACATACATTTGTTTTTGTGACTCCTCACTTCAACTGAGTGTAATATGTACAGTATACTATATATTTCTAATTGTGTAATATGTCATATGAGGGGTCCAGCAGCATCCTCTAAATGTAAGGGTGGAAAACTGTCAGAATCTTAATAAATAAGGAGGTTAAAGTTTGTTTGTTTTTTTGTGGATGCCCAAAATCAGCTTCTTTTTCACAAATTCAGAGTGCCAAATTCAGATTAATAATAATAAACTTACTTGATGATGCAGTATTGTGTTAAAAAGATAAAGTGCTAATTTCATAGATTTATATCTGCATCAATGCATCATTTCGATAACCATGACACAAAAACCAAATTTAGTTGATACATGAGGCTATATGTTTTTTTAAATAAATACTGGTGACCTCTTGAAACAACCAGGACCCCTAGTTGAGAACAACTGATTTGCTCAATGTTATATAATTAAAGACTGTGGAAGCGCCTTGAGATGGTGTCGTTATGAATTTGCGCTATACAAATAAAGTTGAACTGAACTGAATTGGAAATGACAGATGTTTTTGCATGTTTCAGTGGACATGTACCAACACATGCTGCAGTATTACTGTCTGTCCAAAGCACATTTGTGATTCATCTCTGAATGTTAGATCTACTCTTTTCCAGACTGCCTGCTTTGTTTTAGCTCTCTGTTAGCTTGTTTGTGAATCCTCCTTCCTTCAGTTCATCTCTTATAGTTAATAGTTAGTCATGGAGCCATCACAGACCACCTCATAACCATGTCTCAGGCATCAGTTAACACCTGTGTCTCGCCTGTTTTTGCTGTGTGCAAGTGTTGGTTCATTGGTTTGGTGTTATTTTTTTTCTTTCCTGATTAAATCTAACTTCTTTTCCATGTTGATCAGAGAGAAGTTTCCATTATTCAGACTATTTCGATTAAATGTAGTGGGGAATGTTTTATTGGTTGTTTTGTTTTTTGACACTAAAAGAACATATAAGAGAAAAAACAATTAGTAACCTGCTGATATATTCATACAACCTGCCTGGAAACTTGCTTTAAATCTTTTAATTAAAGCACATTTGTACATGAAATGTGCCATATAGATAAACCTGCGCTGCCTTGCCTTGGAAAAGTCCAGCCCAATGCCGTCCTTTTTCTTTGCTGCAGGATATCGGATGCGCATCGGATCCAGCACGGATAAGAAGGACTCCGGACGGATCCATGTGGACTTCGCCCAGGCCAGAGATGACTTGTACGAGTGGGAGTGCAAACAGCGCTTACTGGCCAGAGAGGAAAGACACCGGCGTAAGATCCACGAAGACCGCCTGCGGCCACCGTCTCCTCCTCCCATTGTTCACTACTCCGAACACGAGGCCACGATGCTGGCAGAGAGACTGAAAGGTGAGCAGGACTTGAATTGACAACAACACAGCTAAAGGTCTTATCCTTGTTTGTTAGGATACAATTTATGATGTAAAAACTGAAATAATAGAAGGTCTCTCATTATTTGGCATCCAGATTTTGTCCTTTGAATGGCTTCGCTCTCTGAAATCCTCACAACATTCGTAACTGATGTTATTTTAATGAGGAATGCTTTTGGTCCAGATGATGCTAGAACTCCCTCTGCAGCTGCACGAGGCAACAAACCTGGCTGAAAGGTGAACGATTCACCATTGCAACCGTAGAAGACAGCACTCAGAGCTCTCACTAGTCCTCTAACATATGTAGTTATGAAAAAAAACGTAAGACATCCACACAGATGAGGGACTGTTATTTTTCAGGAGGCAGAGCGAAACCTGCAGGTGTTCCCATGGATACGGTCATTTTAAGAAATCCCTCTCATCAAACATATTTGTCTAAAACTATTTTCAGCTTTTTATAGCGGGTTTAGCGGCCTCAGTTGACAGTGCTCGCGATGTGACTTCTACTATGTTTGTGTGTTTGCATGTGTATTTGTGCTGCTCAGATCGCCCGCTATGATTTCTCATAACTGCTTCAAATGAATCATTCTGGAAGCTGCACAATTATTGATGTTCCTCATCACCGTTAGCGGCCATGAGAGCAGACTGGTTCAGACAAGTGTGTTTGTGTGCAACAGTGTGAAGCAGTCAAAACAGGACAGAGCTGCAGTGGAATACAGCAGGGATGCTTTAACAACATTTTCTCTAAACTTAATGTGTTGATTCACATAAATTTCTCTCTCAAATTTGACGGTCAATAAACTTTTTATAACATAATAACGAATAACATTTTAACATTTGATGGTTGGTTTTGATTTAGATTTATACAAAACACATTTGTTTAGGTTAAGGCCTCAAAAGTGCAGT
The DNA here is from genome assembly GCA_036024015.1 of Craterocephalus amniculus. Classification (NCBI taxonomy): domain Eukaryota; kingdom Metazoa; phylum Chordata; class Actinopteri; order Atheriniformes; family Atherinidae; genus Craterocephalus; species Craterocephalus amniculus. The sequence continues at coordinate 3,791 of JAVQJG010027537.1, forward strand.
GTATAAGAATTACTGACATCTAATGGTAGAGAGAGGCAGGGACTTCAAAATTCAAGGATCGCTGTGAATGGACGGTGGCCATCAGTGGCCAAAATGTCCAAACATAATCATTCCTCAGGTGCAGCCATTTCTGCGATTTGGATGCCATTTTTTGTCCATTCAGAGACACCGTAGTAAAAATGGCACAAATATAGCAGATGCCATGTATCTGGACCCAAAGCAACTAGATGACTCATTCTAAGAGAATAAAAAGATCATTTTGTAAATGGATTAGATACCAGTACAAAACCAGTTTTTAATGAAATATGAAACTTTTCTGTTATTGACCGTTGATTTTTTTCACCTTTAAAACAAATGGGTATGCAAACCTTAACTTAAAAACAAACCCTCTCATAACATACTCTGCTAAAATCTCTCATTTCTGGCTTACAAGTTCTGCATCTACAACAGATTAAATGCAATGCAAATTAAAGTCATGTCACATTGAAATTCATGATTTTGAAACCTGTCCTGCAAAAGCAGAATTCATATGGAAAAACAGTAAGAATGTCATTTTCATCATTGCTGTGAAATGAAGTTGGCTATAGTTTGCAAAAACATGTCTCCTCTGTAATTCCTAAAGATTTTGCACAGTTGAATGATAATTATGATAAATCTTCAAGATTCAGTCATTCATTTCTAAAGCTTAAGAGAAAATAAATTATTTTTAAAAAATTTATTGTCAAATTTCACAATGTCCTAAAGTTTTGCAAAGCTTTGGCTGCTATTCACCACGATGGCTCAGGAGCAGGAGAGATGGAAGTGATGGCAGGTGAAATGGGAGGCTAAATGCTCATAATGACCAGTTAACATTTCTGTTTAGAGCCCTCTTAGTTTAGGATATTAACATCCTAATAATCTCTTGTGGAACAGATAATAATGGCCTGGTGTTTATAAGTCAGAAGATTGCCAACAGTCCAGCATCACTGTGTTTGTTGCTGGCTGTTAGCAAGGTTTCATAAATATATTCAACACTGATTTTACTTGAACTTGTGAAAAATTTCCTCTGGTATTTTTTCTTATTTGGTACCTGAGTGGGAACGTGTTCGTTAAAACAAATGAGTCATGTATGAATAATTCAAGTGACATTTCATGCAGGTAAGATCTCCAGTTTGTTCCAGCGATTCTTTTAAAACTGTTCGCTTTCAGCTCACAGGCTTCATTGAACAGATCCTCGTCTGTCTGGGGTTTCTGTTTTAATTAAACACTGGGGTTTGTTTTCTTTCCTTTCCCTCCTGCTTTGAAGCTGCTTCCTCTGCACGTGAGGAGACTTGATGGTGGAGGGGAGAGCGTGGGAGGGAATTGGATGAGGTGTGGAGCGGGAAGCGTGTGATGAGTGATGTTTGTGAGGAGTAGTGTGAAGGTCACACGCTGAAACTCATCAGGAATGACTGAAAACACTCGCTATTTACAGTACAGAGTTGTTGTGTTCAATGTTCTTAGGAAACATACCAGCACTGGAATCAATTTTGTAATTTTCTGTAATTTAATCCCAAATTGAGTAAAATACACTACTTTTCCTTTGTCCTCAAAGTCATCTGGGAAATTTCATCTCAAAAGCAATATGTAGGATCTTTTTTTTGTAATGTTTTGGTTTGTTTTGTGGGTTTTTTCCCCTCAGTTAGTTTGTTAAAAAGCTAATTTCAGAGTTGTCTTAAACTTCAGTTTGCAAAGATATTCCTTCAACAGTGCTTCTTTTTTGTCTTTCTTTGAAAATTATATGATGTGAGGTGGATAATCATGTGGCTAATTAGCATATTTGACCACTGATAATATACACACAGCGCACATAAATATTTTGCTTTAAAACCACTTCGAAAGTTTACTATGTGGAGTCTCCAGCAGTTCACTGTAGGGAAATGAAGCTATCAGATTCAGACAGATCAGTCCTGCATTCACTTTAGCCATTTGCTCAATTTTTACATCTGCGTTCAAAAGCATTTATTTAGATCCACCGGATCCTTTGCGTCGGGTTGTACTTTGTCCCGAAGGTCCATCATTTCCCAATAAGGACCTGGATTTCATACATTATCCTGCTTATTATACGGCCACTTGCAATCTAAAATTACGTCCAAAGAGTGAATGACTGTCCGAGAGACAAATAAAACCCGCAGTGACTGCAAAAATGATTGGTCGATGTTTTAAAGTCCCATTACTTTCACAGCTGATGTATACTGTAATGACAATTATATGTTTAAAGACTTGTCCGGAACATGTTTTTGGGGTTCAGGCAAAACGATATGCCATAACATTTCCACTCTCATGACATGAGGGCTAGCCAGTAAATGTCCGCTGCAGCTCCGACTTAAAAGAGTGAAATATTTGTCTTAATGCAAACGGTATACACAACAAAGTTGGCAACATTTTATTTTTAAGTGATGTAATGAGCCGAATTCTGCTTGAAGAAAAGAAAACAACATTTTATGTCACTTTTTTGGTGCATGAAATAAGAAACACGCATCTCATTTATCATTTAAAATGAGAGAGAGAGATTGTGATCAATTTAAAGAGTCACAAATTAATGAGCTAAGTTTAATAAGTTTTTTGAACACCAACAAAACCCTCCTGACTGGTCTTTATTTCTCTGCTTCTAGAAAGCCACAGCCCATTGCCTTGATTTAATATTTGCGTCTGTGTGACCTGAGCTTCAGTGCAGTTTCCCATCTTTAATGCCTAAATAAACAAGCACACTTTCTTTCTGAATAACCCTTTTGAATTCATTCTTCACCTCTAACAGCAGGGGAAATACATTTCCATTCTTCTCTCAGTCGTCGGCGTTCAGTGGCGCTTCATTGTGCTCACTGTAATGTGACTGTAATCTGCTGCTATGGATGAATGGGGCTTTATCAGAGCTGGGGAAAGTGTCTTCTTACAGGTTGTGTTGCAGTGGGTATTGAGCTCATTAAACGCTTTCTAATTCACTCTGTTCTGTGGTCGTCAGCGGCTCCGTGGCGCCGTTTGGTTAGTATTCAAATGGGGGAGAACGAGCTGGAAAGGGCTTCGGAGACTCTCCGCGTTTCATGACCGAGACCAGCTCACTGTTTCACTTAAAAAGTTAAAAATCCAAAACAGCCTTTTGGAGTCTGCAGCTGTGGCGTGATTCATGGAGCCGTGAACATTGAGCACCCCTGGAGAAGGATTTTAGTCCTCGCTTTCTGGTCTGGTGTTTGTTTAGCCTGACTGAATGTTAAAGGTCCCATGAAACAGCTTTCATATCAGTCCCAATTTGGTGTGATGTTGCATGAAACAGGATTTCTGGTTAGCAATTCAGCACCAGAAGGGATTTCGTTTGAATTTACGAGGACTTGTGCCAAATTATAGTGGATTTAAATAAGCTATTGTGTGTCCTGTTGAAACAATATCCAAACAAGCTGATGATGAGACGTTCCACTAGTTTGGCACTGCCATGAGATACTGTATGGTTTTATGGTAATCTGCTGTCATTCTTAGAAAAAACATGAAGTTACTGTAATCCCACAGAAAGTGACATTTTTGCATATTTAATGGCTGAAGTTGGCAACAGAAATTGGTGAGCTTGTTTCCCAATTCAGTGAGTAAGATCAAATAAAATGTATTAATTCTAAAGGAAGTTTTTGACACCAGCTGCTTATGCAAAACTTTGCCACACTAGATGAATAATAAAATAGGAAAAATGCGATAACAGAAGTTAATAAATTATAAAAAGTTACTATATATATATAACTTTAAAAAAACACTTTTTGATTTTTGATTTGCTAGCAGATCCAAAACTGAAAAGATTTGATTTAATTTTATAACCACTTACTTAATTTTAATCAATTTTATTTACTATATTTATATATATTTAATTTTATTAAGTTTTATTCTTTTTATTTCAGCTTAACATCTTTTATCTAAATTGTCTTTTATCTTCCAGTGTCTTAGTTTCACTAATGTGGTTGGTGAGATAGGATAGCACTGTTACAGACATCATTTTATGTACGTGTGTGTGCGTATGATGTGTGTGCGTGTGATTCTGAGGGACTTGAGGGGTAAAAATGTTTTTTGTTTTTTTTTTGTTCATTATGTTTATAATGTAAAACATTTTGTGCTGCATTTCTTTGTGTGAAAAAGTTCTCTGTAAGTAATGATTTATCTGGATAGACAAAGGTTGAAAAAGCAGCAGAATCAAAGGTTGAAAAAAGCAGCAGAATCAAAGTCCATCAGTTCTGGTTTAACTGGGAAACTGAAATTATCTTCAGATCCTTAGAATCTTGAAATATTACCTCTCTTAATCTTCAATCCCAAAAAACTCCACTTTGATTTCCTAAGTGTAAATTAAACTTCGTTTTTTTTAACCTGGGGTCTGTTTTCATGTTTCCTTTCATAGATGTGAATGATGGAGAAAGGAAAGTTCAAGATCGCTCCAGTATTTAGCCGGGCAGGCAGCTAGCAGCACAGCTAATGATAAGTATTGGGCAATCACTAACATGTAAGTTCGCCCTAAAAACTTGTTTTTTTTCCACACTGAAGTGCTCTGATAGTCTCAACGAGTGTCCGACAGTACTAAAGAGGAGAAATGAACGAAAGTTTCAGTATTACCTGGTGATTCCCACCAGTGTTTTGACGTGAGTTATCGCAGAATTCCGGGATAATTCTGCGAGATTTGGACACAGACAACAGGACACAAACACCAAAACGTAACAAAACCTGGCGATCGGTAGCTAATACAGATACTTCTGTTCATTTCTCCACTGTAGTACATTGTCAGCCATTCGTTGAGACTATCAGAGCAATTAAGTGTGGGGAAAAAAGCAAGTTTTTAGGGCGAACTTACACGGGAGGGGTTGCCCGATACTTACCATCAGGTGTGCTGCTAGCTGCCTGCCCGGCTAAATACTGGAGCAGTCTTGAAAGTTCCTTTCTCCATCACTCACATGTATGAAAAGAAAGATGAAAACAGACCCCAGGTTAAAAAAAGCGAAATTGTGCTTTAAGTAGGTTCTTTACTTCTGAAACTCATTTATCCATCTTCAAGTAAAAGTTGAGTTCATCTCTGCTTGTACTGTATATCCAAAGAGACTCAACCATTTAGAAAATGTTTCATGTTGTGGAAGAGTTGTGCAACCTGAGCAAGAGTTATCAAAAAATCACTGGAACTAATCAAAACAATAAATAATAAATCCTCCTTTTCCCATTTGGTCCTCTCCCCGCAGATGACCATAAATTCTGTGAGGCCATTGCAGTGTTGTTCACCTGGCTCGACCGGGGCGAGGTCAACCGCAGGACCTCCAATCATTTCTACTCTATGATCCAGTCAGCCAACAGCCACGTTCGCCGGCTGATGAGTGAGAAAGCCCAGCATGATGAGGAGATGGAGCGAGCCAAAGAGGCCTTCAAGAACGCCCTGCTGGCCATATTAACACAGTGTAAGGATTTTTATTTTTTCAAATACATGCAGTCGCATTGAGAGAACTCCCCAGACAGACGAACGCATTGTGGAAAAACTTCATCGTAATAACTGTTTACTGTGCAGTTATTCAGGTAAGTCTGACTTCTTGCCTCCCATTCACACTTTTAGTGATGTTAATTGGGTCTTTCAGCGTGTTGAGGAATACTTAAACAACTCAGAATAAACCAACAAAAAACCCAGAAATAGACAATAAAACATTGTACCTGTTTAAAAAGTGTCTTTTGAATAAAATTTAAGAAAGAATTATGTTTTATTAAAAAGCACCATTACTAATTAGATGCAGCAGCAGTTCATGCAATTATCAAAGATCACAATAATAAACTTAATTTTTTGGATCTGAATCTGAGACGCTTTAAAAGATGCAAAACAACAATAATACATGCAATGAAACAATCACTCAAACCCACACAAGACCCCCAGATACTGAGGAGGGCACTAAATGCATGGACATCCTCATCTTAAATTATGAAAAATAAAAAATAAAAAAAAACACCAGGTAGGACTAATTCCAAGTGTTATATCTAACGTTGCATTGGCAACCCCATTTTTCCCACCAAATATAGTGTATAGTTGGAAATTATAGTTGGAAAGGTAAATCTTGCATGAATAGTTTTAATCGTTAATTTACTGTTAACAGCTATGAGCTGCATACTTAGAACTATCATAGGCAAGGCAAGGCAAGTCTATTTATTTAGCGCTTTTCAGGTCCAAGACAATTCAAAGCGCTTTACATACAACATAAGAATTACAATAAGATGAACACAAAATCAAACACAAAATCATTCAAAAATGGCGATTAAGTCTAAAGTAAAA
>JAVQJG010027550.1:0-41267 GCA_036024015.1 Craterocephalus amniculus
GTCTGAATTATTCTGTAAAAACAGCTGCAGGTCTGAATTATTCTATAAAAACAGCTGCAGGTCTGAATTATTCTGTAAAAACAGCTGCAGGTCTGAATTATTCTGTAAAAACAGCTGCAGGTCTGAATTATTCTGTAAAAACAGCTGCAGGTCTGAATTATTCTATAAAAACAGCTGCAGGTCTGAATTATTCTGTAAAAACAGCTGCAGGTCTGAATTATTCTGTAAAAACAGCTGCTTTTGATACAGTGAATCACACAATTCTTTTACGTCGTCTGAGAGATGTTGTGGGTGGCAGGGGGTTTGCCCTGTAGTGGTTTCAGTCATACCTGCAGGACAGGTCTTTCTTAATCAGATTGGTGGGACTACACTTCATCATTAACCCTGCTTATTTGTGGAGTCCCCCAGGGATCTATACTGGCACCCATTTTATTTTCTTCCACTTGGAAAATGTTTAAGAAACATGACATGTCTTTTCATTTATATGCAGATGACTGCCAGTTATACATGCCTCTATCTAGGGGTGGTCTATTCCCCAACACCCCTGTTAAACCGTCTGTGTGAAGTCAAGTTTTAGCTGGTTCACAACTTTCTGAAAACCGAGGTCATTGTGTTTGGTAGCGCTGCGGTCGACATCAGACCGTTCAGGGACTCAGTTTCCCACCAGCTTTGGCTTCACTAAAGACAGCAATTTTAAATTTGACAATCAGGTAAATAGATCGTGCTTTTATCATCTCTGTTCCCATTTATCATCTCATAATCCCTTTTTATCTTCTAACCTGTTAGAGCAAGTCGTGCATGCAAACCCGATCACCTATACTTCTTTGCAGCCTGCGGAAGCGCTGTGTGCGCTGTAGCTCCCGCTTTCCTCCGCTGCGCCTTCAAGCAGCTGCAAATCCCAAACAAACATGTCTGCCATGTGGGACTTCTACGCCATGATGTGAAGCTGCATCCTGCAACATGTGTAACAGAAAAGTACCTCGCAGGAGAAGCGCATCAAAATCCTTCAATACAAAAAAATCGGACATTTAAAGAACGAACAGCTGACTGGTGAGTCTTTAAAGCTTATTGTATGGAATAAAAAGATGGCCGCAGCAGCCAGAGCGCGGCTAACGCAGCCAATGGTTATTATCAGTCGTCCATATGAGCCCGACAGTCAGGAGGCCGAGCAAATAACCACAAAAAGGATTTTATTAATCGGGCTAGACGAACACCCGTTCCCAGCGGTGGAGGACCCTGGGTTTGTACCTGCACTTACAGCCCCCTCCGTGCTGCCGAACCAGAGATTTTTCAAAGAAGAAGTCCTCTGTTAGACTGTGGGCTCTTACATAAAAAGTCTCCTTAAAGAAGGTGTCTCTTCCCCCCTAAGTTAGATATAAGGAGCTCAGACATCAGTCCTGTTTTCATGCTGAGTTTTACACCTCACTATAATTAAATTAAATTAAAAATCTATCTTGGAAAATGAAAATTAAAAGTTACAGCCAATCCATGTGATCGGCACTCAAGGGTGATCGTATCAGGATCAGGAGCAAGAAGTATGATCGGTGGATCTATCGGTGCTAGTTACGATGCTGCAGCGACTTCACACGGTTTCTGGCTCAGATATCTGGATCTGGACCAGGACAGATAAGTCAGAGCTCATGGGGACTCTGGGCTGGTTAACACGGAGCTTCAGGTCCTGTCCGTCGCTCCTCCAGTCCGATAACCCGTCACACATGAAGCAGCTCCCAGCTGCAGCGACCACCGACCGCGAACATCTCCTGCAATCAGATGATGAAAACTGATGATAAATCCAATTTAAACATCCCAACGTCCGTTTGGCTCGCTCTGTTTTTATCTGCATCTTCATCGGGACGTTGTTAACAAGATGAGATAAGCAGCGGAAATTTCACCTGCTGACATGTTTGCAGGATATGAGGCCCGAATAAGAGTGGAAAACACCAGCGCACACACCAATAACGGGACATTACAGGGGCCTTTCCACGCTCCGTTCCAGATAGGCATGTAGGCTGTGTGCTGGGATGAAAAGATGAAGATTTTCATTATTGGTAGAAATGTTCCTGACTGGATCTCCTCTCAGAATTCCCTCTGAGTATTACATAAACAAGTATTTGCCTTAACAACATCATCAGACAGCAAACAGAAAGTCCCTTCTGTCCGACAGCCAAAGTGTCGGCGTGTAAATAACGAAGCGTCTGGCCAGCGTGAGACCCGCTGGGACGGCGTTGCAGATGCCCTCCCTCCCTTGAGAGGAGGCTGGCAGAGCACTCATCTGTCACACCGGCCCATGTGACAACCAAACCGCATCTCACACTTCACTCATGCACAGAAGCCCGCCGTCCAATGAGGGAGCAGCTTCAGGTGGAAGGGGCGGAGCTTCATGGTCCGAGAGGTCACAGGTCACTCATCGTGTGTCTGTCGCTAACTAACGGACGTCAAAGCCTTGTTTCCACTAACAGGAGGAGAATATCGTCACATTATGTGAAAATAGTATTAGTTGTAATCAGTGTTGGGGAGAATACTTCCAAACTGTATTTAGGTACAGAATACTGAATACCCACTTTAAAATGTATTCTGTATCGTATTCCGTTACATTCTAATTCTAGTACTGTATTCTAAATACTTAAAATACTTCCCCTTAAACAGCATTTATGTCTATTAAATGACACATTTTGTAATGGCAGCTCTTCCTGCTGGAAAGCCAAGTAAATAATGCTGAACATTATATATAATAATATATAAAACAAGTTGTCTAAAATTTATTTTTATATCTATTAAAGTGTACAGATTATATTTCTGTAATAAAGTGACAAATGCTTATACCTAAATTACTTAATGCCACCTTAAAAGCAGATCAGAATCTTTGCTGAAAAAGTATCAGTGGCCAAATATCACCAGTCAGATCAGCCTGTCAGGCTTTATGAATCGCCAGTGACAACCATGTAATACCACCCATACATCTGATGACTTTGAAAAGATTTTCTGAAAAAAGGTCTTATTCACATGTGCCACCCTTTTCTGAGGATGTGCCCCTGCCTTGCCCCCCTGTGAAAAAATTTCTAGACACGCCACTGCCGACACTACACTTAGTTCTCTTTTACTTTTCAAGTCAATTTCCTTCCTTCATCCCCTGATAGTTGCATTACTGCCCACAAGTGGACTGGAGTAAGAAGGATGCACAGTTGGCCTTATAGATATATAATATCTCATGGTTATTAATGAGATAAGCATGAATTTTATCATGCCTTTTCCCCTTTAGTTTCTACTGTAAAGTAAAATTATCAGTCCTTTTACCTCGATTCAAAAGTCTAAATTCAAGTCGTTGTTAGAGGGAAAAAACCCTGAAATACAACTGACCGGCAGCTTGTAACTTTCAGAGTACAAGTACAAGAGTACAAGTGTTGCTGCATACTCCGCCTAGTGGTACCCTCCGGTATTGACCATTTTGGCTGCGGTGTGCCTACGTAGTTTACAGCAAGTACGTACACAGACCAGAAAGAGCGCTTGCGGGCACGCTCGCGTACACAGCAAGTATATCCCAGCCCTTATATTCGTCTGGTCTGAGGTGGACCATAGACAAATGGTGTAGATCTTTATTTAAGATGCAGTCAAGTGTTGAACTAGTCAACACAGCAATGGAATGGCTGCTGGACAGTTGCTAACATTACTGAGAGGGCACATTGTGTATTTTTCCATAGTACTGACTTTTCCCATTTTCAACCATAATTTCTGCCTTAGGCCCAATAATCTAGCCCTCTAACTCTACTTTGTCTGGTTTTGAGGTCCCCTTTTTGAAGGGGATGTTTAGGGCAAGTTAAAGTCACGTTATATGTAAGCTGAAGCAGTGGGAATCTTTTGTCAAGAAGCCATATTTCATTGATCACTAAAAGAAAAACTACTCTTCTGCATTATGAGAAATTAGGATGATGCAGTGAATCCAAGAAGAGGAATTGGGATCATAATTGATCATGATACAACACCTTTATGTTTGAAATACTTGCTTGGTGTTGTTCCTTTCGTAAGTTAATACATTTCTATGGGTTATGTATCTTAAAGACCAGTATTTTTAAAAAAAGTGCTTATGATGTAACTCATTCACATTACAAGTTCAGCAACCTTTATTTCTGAGAATTCAACTAACAGTATAAATAACATTTGTATTAAAAACTAATTTTTTACTCGAAATTGCTATTTTATTCGAAGAAATTTATAAAAAGAATCGAGCATCCAGTGCAACTTTAGGTCCAAGACACCCTCTAGACAGCTGAGTAACATCTTTGGCGTGTGTGTGTTTGTGTGTATTATAGCCTGCTCCAAAAAGTCTCTGACCTCTGAAAAGTTATGCAAGCCGCCTCCCACTCACACACACCAAGCACTCTGATTCATTCCACATGCATGACATACATGCTTGTCACACAAATCACACATGAATTTAAGCAGAGTGCATAAATTTGTGTGTGTGAGTGTGTGTTTGGCTGCAGGTCTCGTCCTCTGTGAAGATAAGGCTGCAGGTGTAGAAAGACAAAGAGACAGGCTTTGCAGGTTATGCTCTTTACAAAATTAACCTGTTTAATCCCACCAGCAGCAACTGTTGCCAGTCTTTTCTTTAACTTCTTTAAGTGTTGTTTTGGCTTTGGGAAGCTAATGCAAGCTTTAGAATAAAAAAATAAGGAATAGGCTTTCTCTAAATTTTATCATGTAACTTGTGTGAATGCTCATACGACCAGGTGTAACTTGTCTTCTGCATGACACGCTTGCCTCAAATTGTGAAAGAGGAAGTTCATAAAATACTGTATCAATAGATATAACTGAAATATTTTGCATATTCTTTAAAGGGTATTCTACTGATCTATAATAAGAATTATATGATTGCAAGCTTCTTTTGGTGATGAGAGGAGTAACTGGACATTTTTTGCTGCTACAGTAGCATAGCACATAGCCGTAGTAACACTGTGTGTTTGTTCTATTTATGTTGTGGAATTTCTTTCTGCAGGAGCTAAAACCATCAGAGGTTTTGGATCTTTTAACTTAAAAGATCTCATAAGTGATGTGTGCTACAACAACATTGTACTGCTCAAATGGAGTACTAAGACAAAAGATGACTATTCTAAAAGATAAGAATGAAAGAGAATCCTGCATATTATGTGATGGGGAAGTTTAAAGAATGAAATACATCTATTTATATTGTTGGGAAAATTTGTGATTAATGTGAAAGAGAACTCCGATGCACAGAACTGCAATAGGTGACGGCTTTGATTTTCCACTCATGTTGATCTTTCACAGGAGAGATTTTAAATTGATCTCTTAGAAATGAAGACAATTTGTCCCACAAAACTTGAGCTTGAATCATTTGTAATGTTATCTAGGCAGGCGTGTTACTTGGATATAGAGTGACATCGATTCCACGAATAATAGACAAGAGTGAAAGAGTGCACAGAAGTCTGAATAATAAAAGAAAAAGAGCGCCTAGCTGTGAAAGTGATTATGAGTAAAGTTAATGGAACATTCAAGGATGGAGAAACTGATTGAGATTTTAAATACATGTAGCAGCCTTTTTTTCTTTTTTTTTTCATTTCTTCAACAGCTACATGCTTTTTATCTTTCCGATCAGAACACAGAAGCCAGGACAGCATTTAACCCTGTTGAGCTGTCAACATGCCAATAACCGCCATGCATATTTATTTTCACAGTTTAAGCACAAGCTGATTTAACATTCTCTTGGATGTTCTCTGCCAAAGTGCGTTTCCCCAAGCTACTTCAGTAGCTGTGTTTGGGTATTCCAGATGGCACACTTGTCCACTGCTGAGGTACTGCAGGTGAGAGTTCCCCAAATGTTCACCCTGCAGAGCAGTGACCAGAGACACTGCCCTGCTAGCAGCTGTCGGGGTATCACACTGCTACATACTCTGGGTTTTGATCTAACTCTCAGAGACTCAGGAGAACACCAGTTTTTTTGCTACATTCTCAGATTATACAGATTATCTTTTGCCTTGGTTATTTTGCAAGAAGGAATGTCAAAACTAACTGCTTCTTAGTGTAGTGTATCCCTTCTATAGCCAGTGGCTGAAGAAAAGAAGACATGCTAATGCAGCAGCTAATCCGTTTGGCTATGAAATATGGTTTAGTAGTTTGTCAGCTTCAATATGAGAGTTACCATCTTCACCGTAGTAGAGTGCAGCCTAGGCTCTGTCTTATACAGTGGCTCACTAGTGACGTTAGTAATTAGCTTCTCAAATGCTAATGTCAGCTTTTGTTGCCAACAGTAGAGAGAGTGACTAATTCAGTGGGCCACCAGCATATTGAGTAATTTCCTTCCTATGTTTCTGGACAAATACTATAAGGGGAATTTGCATGTTCTAACCTAGTGGGTTCCAGGGTGTAACGTACCTCTCGCCTGCTAATTGCAATTGCTAATTGCAATTGCTAATTGGTTTGACTCCAGCTTCCCCACCACCCTGAACTGCAATAAGCCATATAAAACATGTCTAGTGTTAAAAAACGACTTTATCACACCTGTGATGGGTAACCACCAAAACTGCAGGTTATTGTCCAGAATAAATGGAACTGGAGACCAGTACTGACAATACCACAATTTTATTAGCACCTCAATAGATATAAAGTCATAAAACTTTACAAAAGGACATGGGCTATTTCTAAAAAAGAGTGCAGCCTCAGACTGGTTCCATTCGCCCACTAACGGGGCCGGTAAGTATAAATCTGAGCCTGAGCCACTGAGTTACAGGACCTGCAATATAATACAAAAATCCATACAAATGGTATTTTAACTTCAAATTCACACAGACACCAAAAAGTAACTAACTCAGGACTATTTACACAGCAACCCAAGGCCCTCCTCAGAATAACCCCCACCACTTTAAACAGGAGGGACCTCAGAATACTGCCTTCTAAGTCTATGCTACAGTAAATAAGGAGAAGAAACAGAAAAGAGCAACAGTCTGCATTCAGCACCAATCTATTAAAATGAAAATAAAGAAAGTACATTTATCATAAGCAACCTGTAAGAAGAGAATATATTCAACTGTACATATTCAACAGAAACTCGATTCCTTAGAAAATACAATGATACCTCTTAAAGGTGCATAGAGGATGCTGTGTTGTAACCATCCCATCTCAATTGACAGGCATCACTCAGTTACTGGTGTCTGGAGCTAAAACGATATTAACAAATCACTGACAGAAACAGCAAACATGCAACAAACAGTATAAAATCTGAGGGGAACATATTGTGTTACATACCGCAATCCCATTGTCCACATGAAATGCAGTTATATGCTGGAGCAATGGCTGTGCGCCTGCTCCAAACAATCTTGGTGGTACACCTGCTGCAGTCACAGCAGCCACAGACTGATGAACTCTCAGGAAGCGGAAGCTAGATAGCTATATACACTTCCTCTCCTGCTGCGGGTCCTAAAGCCCACCCATTTCTATGGAATGGTTGTGGTTTACACCATGAATCTACATCCCACTACACGTGGATGTATGGAAATGTCAGCAAGGCTTAGCAAAGATGAAAACCAACAAAACCAAAATAAAAACAGATAAAACCAGGATTGAGATGATAATCATTAGCCTCTCCAGTGCTAACTCGTTGCTGAGAGACTGAATGATTTGATCAGAAGTTGCCCTTTGCGGAATTTTAGGTACATCCATTTTATCCTTTACTCTGCATAAGAGCAGATTAGTAGTGACAATGAAGAAAGGGCCACAGGGACATCCTTCCATACTGACATGTTGAGTGGCAGAGAACTTTGATTTTTACGGACTTTGATACTGTTTAACCTGATGTCATGAAAGAACATAAAATGGTTCCAAAGTGATGCTTTGCTGCGTCTCTGTGGAATGGACAGGTCCACACAGGAATGTAAAGCAATGTCATTCCAAAACATTATGTTTTACACTTCTACTCTTTCATCGACTAGCATATCATTTTCATGTCCCATCTCTTTCAATCCTTCTAAACACTTTTATCTGATTACTTTGGTCATAATTGTCACTGTTACTTAGTAATTTAGTGCACATAAACCTCACCGTTCCCTGTGCTTTGATGTACTTTAATTAAATACAGATAGGTCAATGCATCAGTGCAGCATCTTAAGCCTTCACTGTTTGCTAACCCTGATTGCATGCACAGAGTCAGGCCCTCATTACAGACTGACTATGATGTGATTGCTGTTTTCAAAGTCAGCAGTATAAAAAACAGCGGGCTCGTCAGAATTTCTCTTAAAACAACTGAAAGCTGCATGATGGTCAACCATGTTTCTGTTGTCCTTGTTCCAGACTATGCCTGGCCTCTCCCCAGCGCCCTGTGCCCCATTTGGATCTATCTGGATGTGTTGTTCTCAACGGCATCCATCATGCACCTCTGCGCCATCTCCCTGGATCGATACGTCGCCATTCGCAACCCCATAGAACACAGCCGCTTCAACTCCAGAACCAAGGCCATGATGAAGATCGCTGCTGTCTGGACCATATCTATAGGTCAGCCTGCCGTCATGTCCAATAATAAATGGGATTCTGTCCACACAAATTAGTTTAAAGGCAGACTGAGCCAACACAATTGTACATGGTGAGCTAAAATTCTCTTTGGGTGCATTGACAGAATGAATAGTGGCCACATTAGCATGATTATGCTGTTTGCATCCATGCTGCGGAAGGAAGCCTGCTGTTTCTAGGCACACTCCTGTTCAGTTCAGCGGGGTTACAGTGGGAAGTTATCACTAAAAGCTGCTGCTTTTGTTTTTTCGTCAGAATAAATCAGCTTAATTTATTAAAATGGTTTCTCGGCACAGAAGAGTGTTTAATCCACTAAAAAAAAAGTGAAAAAAGACAGAATTTTGCCTTTTTTTCTACATAAAATGGGCAGACTACTGATTTTATGTCTAAAATGAACAAAGTCAGAATTTTGACTTTTTCCAGAAATGAAGAGAAGACTCATTCACACTATTAAGTTCCTGTTTTTCTTTATTGTTAGTGTGAATGCTCCTTCCCCCTGCGAACCGCTTCCACTGCCTCATTTTTGTGCATGTCTGTATCGTAGTGGGTTGTGTCACAGGAGTACAATGCAGACGGAAGAGGGTTTGAATCCAGCTCTGGCTACTTGGTGGAAACAACCTGCCAACTGTGGATTATAGCTTCTGGGCATTTTGCTTGCAACGTGCATCATTCAATCATATGCTTTCAGCTGTGCAGCTACTGAAAAAGTCCCCTTTGTTTTCCAATCAAACTGGCTGGAAGCAGCACCAAGAATTATTTATACTAACTATTTTAACATAACATGTATGGCCATCTTCCCACCATCTCACATCAATCCTTCACATTTCTGTCCAAAGGTCAAACTTACTTTTTTAGTCATTTCAGATTTCGGACAAGTTTAAATACAAACATTTCATTGGACAATACAGGAAATCAGCTCTGCTCAGTTTTAAAGCTAGCACCATAGTAAAGGTTCAGGAAAAGAAATCCACCACCATTACAGGCTGTCGTTTTATGTACGTTAAATATTTAACCAGCTGAATGTGTGGACACACTTTTGAAATGTTTTTTGACTTCTAAGTGTGTACGTATATTTTTAAATAAGCCAAAACGGTCACATAACTAAACATGTCACATTAACAGCTTCAGACTCTGTAGCTTCCTGCTGCCACTGTCCTCTGCTGGCCAGTTACTTTGGAGAACCAGAGCACCGCTATGCCCCTGGAGTTGGCGAGTTTAAGTCTTAAGGATGTTGAAACCAAAAACTCTGGGAAAATTCACAGAGTCCCTTTGACCTATTTAAAAAGAGCTCCATCTTCTAATCCAACTAGAAACACTTTTTGGAAACAGTATGCCAACTGCAGCAGTTTCAACCTTCTCATTTTTAACAACTTGTTTTACATTTAAGGCTCATTCTGCCGACAGCACGCACTGTGTTGTTCTGCACTACCAACAATTTCTAATTGTTTCTTATGTGAAAACTCTTCCCATTAAATGCTCATTTAAATCTAGTGAGGCAGTCAAATTGAAGAACAACAATTTCCTCGTTAATAATTAAGGTGTTCAGGTACATTTGTGTTTTAGCTCAATATGAACTAAATATTTCATCTGTGAAGTGATTCTCATCAACATGACCATGTTAGTGCTTAGCTAACCTAGTCTGTGATCAGTTTTAAAATTGCAGGGACTTTTTTTTGTTTGTGTATTGTTTTTAAAAAGGCTGATATAAAACGAAACTTTTTTTGCATTGGAATGCTCTTTACAGCCTCTTAAAGTTTAAAAGTTTACCTGGTGGTACTTGTGAAGCTCTTGCATAGAGTTGTAATTTGCAAAGAAATATCTGCAAATTCCATCTGGAGATATATCTTAATTACAAATTTTTTTCACACTACAAAAGTCAACTTTCTTTTTCTATTTTAACATGGGATGGACTGATTCATTATGTGGTTATTGGCGTTGACCCCAACCTCTGACAGTTTCCAACACGCATGTCTTTGGCCAAGTCGTTAGTTGGCTAGAAATATATAATAGATTAAAAATACAGAACAGCTATCCAGTAACTAGGCAGTCATGTTTTGTGTTTATATTGAAAAATACTGTCATTCATTTTTAACTAATTCTGCTGGACTTAGATCTAACAATCTGAAGGTAGTAATATGTATTTCTTCATTAATATTAGTTCAGCTTTTAGTTGTAAAAATGTGAGTCAAGAAATTTTTTAAAATACATTTCTGTAACTTGAAATGGTGAAAAGTGTGAAAAGGTTTCAACCTTATGATTTGATGCATAAATCTATTTTTTATTTGTTCAGGTTTTGAGCAAATATGTTTGGTTGGAAATGATTTCTTTAACAAATATGGGAATGTCCTGAGTTGACAATCACAAATTTATGAAACGTAAACTGGTGAATTACAATCACCAGCCACTTTGCTGGCTACACTTTATGAGGAAATTATTGTTAGTACCCGGCTAGACCCACTTTTTCCTTGGGAACTGGTTTGATTCTTGGTGTCATAGATCCAACAAGGTGATGGAAACGTTCCTCAGAGGTTTTGCTCTATATTGACATGACAGCATCACACAGTTGCTGCATCCATGATGAGAATCTCCTGTTCCTCCACATCCCAAAGGTGGAATATTGGACTGAGATGTGGAAGCGATGGACATGGTCAGCAATAATCAGGGGTAGAAAGTAACTAATTACATTACTAGCGTTACTGTAATTGCGTTTTTTTTTTTTGTGTACTTAAAAAGTGCAATTTTATTTTATTGTCTCCAGTTCTGGTGAATCTGTGTGAATTCTAGTTTTGGTTTCCTGTTCTTAACGGACAGGAGGGACTCTGCTGCTGTAGTCCATCTGCTTCAAGGTTGGACGTGTTGTCCATTCAGAGATACTAATCTGCATATCTTGGTTGGAACCCGTGGATATCTGAGTTACTGTTGCCTTCCTGTCATGCCCCTCTGTCCATTCTCATCTGATCTCTGACATGAACAAAGTCCACACAGCTGCTGCTCACAGGATATTTCTTCTTCAGACCATTCTCTGTAAACCCTGGTGTGTGCTGGTGTGTGAGAATCCCAGTAGATCAGTCTGAAACCCTCAGACCAGTCTGCCTAACGTCCAACGATGCCATGTTCAAGGTCATGTACTCTTTCTTTCTCATCAGTTTGAACTTCAGCAAGTTGTCTACATGCCTAAATGAAGGCTCTACTGTGTGATTGGCTAATTAGATATTTGTGTTAGTGAGCAACTGAACAGGTGACACAAATAAAGTCTCTCATGAGTATTATGTCATCAATGAATGATGCATCATTGCCAGTTAATCAGCTTCCTTCTCCATATAAGATGGTGACCGAGGAGCTGTCCTGCTGGAGTAAAAGAATGTTGCATTTTCAATATTTTATATTTTACAGAAAGCAAGAGAAATAAAGATAAGTTTAAGAGAGATATGAAGCAAAAAACTGAATGTTAAGTAAAAGATTTTTACAATTGCTTGAAGTATTAAGCAGTTTTTTTGTTCGAATGTTAAACCGCAGCTTTTGCCTTAGGTTTGGCAGCTGTTGTGGATTAGTACAGTTGGACTTCGAAGTGACTGGAATCTTCTCCAACAAATTCTTTCGTATTAAAGGCTTCATTTCAGGCATTCTGCAGAAGGTATACATGCAATTTCTGCTTTTTCTCCATCTCTTTTTCTGGCACCCTCTATAAAAATTGAATGCAATAAGAAATGAAAAGCACTCAGTCGCATTCCAGGATGGAGATCACTTTTATTTAAACTAAACCAAAAGCACAAGAGGAAATCCAAAAAATGACAGGGCAGGAACGCTTGAATTGGGCAGAGTTAACAGAACAACAGATGCAAAAAATGACAAAGATTTTGCACTGAACTGAAACAGAGACAACAGAGACACTGTAGGGAGTAACAGCTTAATACGAAGCAGGTGTGGCATTCAAAGACAGAGACCTGTTGTGACTCAAGAGCACAAAACAAAGCTAACTGGAATGGACAGAGGGAGCATAGACTATATAATACAACAGGAGTAAAGTTAAAGCAAACCCAGAATAGTTCAGGAAAACAAAGGGGACAGGAGTAAGGTAAGAACAAAGAAAATCATAAAAACTAAGATTAACAGTGGCGGAGGCTTTTAGACATGTGGGGGTCACATATACTGAGAGGAAATTATTGTTTTCCTCTCTATCACACACACTTACACACTCTGCTGTGAGGAACACATCACGGAGACATGGGAAATAAAGCATCTCTAAATTAATTATCTGCATCACCAAGTGGAAATATTTGCAACAAGTTCCTCAAGGTCTTGTTCTGGGTTAGAGTATGTGTTGATGTGGTGGTGGTGGGGGGGGGGTCGGTGGCTCCTCCTCCTGTGGTAGACTGGATCCTTGTCTGGCCATGCTGGGAGCTCTTCAGGAGTGCTGACACAGCCAATGGGGTCTGTCAAAATGTTCCCCTACCTCAGTACCTCCCCTACCACAGTTTTATTTTTTCCTATCCAAAACCAGACTGGTACGCTGCTTCCTTTAAAATCACCAAGCAGCCTGTTTCAACTGGGTCGGCTAGCTTAGTAAGTGCTAAGCAGCAAAGATGTTGAGGTACTCATCGAATTGATGCATAAATGCCTCAGAGGAAACTTAAATGTGACATATCCTCTCTAAATGATCTTAAAATTAATCTAAGGCTACCATGGAACTAGATCAGCACTGCTACGTAGCTTCAGGCTAACATCAGGTTATCCAAAACATTTGTAGTTGTACTTGCACAAGAACAAAATCTTCTCTAGAAGTCTGCAGCCAAACATCAATATTTTTAACGGATACCTTGTGGGAAAATCACATAAAATTTTACTTTAAACTGGTGTGGTGACACTGGTGATCCAGGTATGTCTGGAAAGACAGTTCTGTCCTCCTTCGGTGACCTTTCAATCCCCTGAGGTGATACCTGGGGCGTCCAATCAGATACTAGAAGGTTGACCTGTGCCATCCTCTAGCTCAACCCTACAAAACATGAATCCATGCGTCCGAATGTCCACACTTTTCCCTATACAGGGCTCTACATACAGTAGTGGTCATGTTTTCTAGGTGGCCAGAGAGAAAAGGGTAGTGCAGTCAAAATTACCCACAATGCATCTTAAAAATTAGTGACCATCAGTGGTCACTAGAATGGTCTGTATAGACATTATGGGCTGGAGCCGAAAATACCGCAAGTAGGAGGTGAACACAACAAGCAGTGAAAGATGGCATATAAATGAATTCTATCTTTTTTATTGATTAGACCTCTAAAAGAATGAGAGAGTAAAATACAATGAAAGGAAATAAAATATTGTCACATAAGAGTTTGGATTCAATTTAGATGACATGCGTTGGGGTTACCGTAGTGACAGCTGCTAGTCGCTTCATCTGCGGTGAGTCGGAAATAGCCAGCTTTGCGTCTGATTCGCTAACAGAATGAGAGCACTGTTTAATCTGTTTTATGGTGCAGTGAATGAGTGTTTAGGGAACAACGGTGAGATTCGGACTCAGCCATAGAAAAACATTCAAACAAAAATCCACACAGCAACACTCTGACCTTTACTTAAACGTTAATTAACCTGAAGGTCTTTCTTAATCAGTACATTTTACACAAGATTTACTCTTTGTTCCTGTTTGGTGTCTGTTGTTTAGAACCTGATCCTATTAAATAAACACGGCTCTTACAATTAATTGTTCAATTAATTAACACAATAATGAATTTCAACTGGAATAAACTCGAGTTGCGACGCCGCACAAGCCATCTTTCGTTCTCCCCTTATCAGAGGAATTTCACTCAGGAGTTCCTCATGCGTGCGTGTTCGTATGAACGTCTCTGGAAAGTGCTGAGGGATCAGATGACTTTTAAAACTCTTCTCAGCGCTGCCATACTCTCTCTGACCTCCAGCTTCGATTGATGTCTTTTTGTGCTCTTTCAGGCCTGCGAGGGCTTCCATTTCTTCCTTCACACACATGCATAAACACACTTACAGGCAAGCAGAGATTGTTAGAGTATCATTACATCTTCTGACCTTACAGTTAAGGCGGCAAAGTCATTGCATCAGTTCATGACTCCCCCAGAAGGATAGCAGGGTGTTGGTGCATGTACAACACTGCAGCGTCTAAATGAGAGATATCCATCTGCTCTGACACAATAACACATGGGAATTCAGTTCTTACGTTTCCATATGAGAGCATATAGTATTTAGCCTGAGAGCTCACACTAAGGTAGTTGAAATTTTTCAGAAAGGGTGGCTTCCCATGTAAACAAAACACCTTATTTTTGCTATTTTTGGTAGAATGAAGCATTACAGAGGCTGGGCGATTGTAATCTGAGCTGCTGTGATGTAAAAATTCTGTGATGTAATGATATCATGCAAATCTTTGTCCTTAGCTTCCTTTGTCCTGGCATCTGCGAAGCTGAGGGTCCCAGCTGTCTGAGGGGATTATAAAAACCAAAGGATGATGTATAGTAGTAGTAGTAGTAGTACTATGGTACAGATTGTCTCAGTTGGACATGAATTGTTTGAGTCACGTTTCAGTCTCTGCCTGCATTTGATCTGTAAATGTTGAGATTTTACAAACAAATGTTAAATATTTTCATGAAGTGAATCAGTTTAATTGTTTTCATAATGACCAGGGTGTTTGGTGTGATTGTTTCTTGCAACACATTGATACATACACAGCAAAATTGCACTATGAAAAGTAGGGGTGTGAATCTTGCAGCAACTCACGATTCAATTCGATTCCGATTGTTGGGGTAAAGATTCCATTCTGTATTGATTCTCAATTCAAAACAATCTTAATTCACATTCAATCCTCTTTTAATAACAAAACGTGCTGATTTACTCCGTTCCTCTATAAGCCAGAAACAGTTCTGAGTTCTGTTTTATTAATTGAAAGAAAACTAATCATTTTCATCAAAAAATGGTTTTAAACTCAGCTAAGATGGCGAAGTTTATCATGTCTTTTTCACTTAGTAGCACTTTGAAATTCAAGTTAAACATTTTTAGCTTTTTAAAAAAAGCTAATTCTTGTAAATTTAGAATCTGAATCTTGATGAACAAGAATCTCAATTCTGATTAAAAACTACTTTTTCCACTGCCCCTAATGGAAAGCATTCTGGTGTAGTTGAAAGGTGGAGACATATTTGTAACCATAGTACATTTGCAGATATGGCCCCTTAATGTTTACTACAGTATATGGAGTTTGAGTTGTTAACATCCTTGAAGTTATGGGCATTTATTCACAAGATTAATTTGGTTATAAATGGAAAGGGCTGTGTTGGGACAGTATAGGGGGCACAAATCTAAACATGTTAACCTGTGCTGCATCCCTTTTTTGGGGAATTTCTGTTATGTTTTTTACAGTTCGCTCTTTAGTGAGAGTACAAAAATAATTTTTATTTTTCAAAGGTGCAACAAAGCAAATGTGAGCTAAGAATAAGATTCATTTTTTATAGACTGTAAAAAGAGTCTGAAAACCATGTCAAATGGGTTCTTTGTTAAAATGCCTGTAGTGTGTGCTCCATCCCATGATTCGGCTGCCTTTTCGTTTACCTGAATTAATCATGTCAGGTGATTCAGGTCAGTAAGAAGTGGCTTTACAAAAGGAAAAAAAAGAATCATTCCTTTAAAAAAAACTATCAAGGACTAAACTAAAGATGATTTAAAAAATGTGCCCTTCATCCAAAGACCTTCAGAAAGCATGTGACTGTTCATGTGAATTTTAAAGGACTGGAAGAAAGTTTGGCTCACATTAGTGGCAAGGCCAGAAAATGATAGAACATTGCAAACTGTGCCGTACTTTCGTCAAATCTAAAAATTATGCGGATCAGTACTGAAATAAGTCACGTCTGTATGACGCGTCATCACCATTGCTGAATGAGAAAGATGTTTGTCTCTCTCATTGACTGAAATCTAAAAAAATATGGGAAGAACTCATTTCCATTTGGAACCAAATATGTTGTAAAAACACATTGGGTTGTTGACTGCATGGCCATCTGATACCATTCATGGTACAGCTTGTTAATGAATTTAGAAAGGGTTAGAATTAGTCAAAATTCAGCCTTTTTAAAATGTAATTTTACTGACCTGCAGCCAATTCTCTGTGTTCTTTTACAATAAATAAGTACAATACAGCAAAGTAGATCAGCAATCATCTTCATGTAACGACCAGTTTTCTACAGAACTGCGTGCGTGTCTACAAAGCAACCGTATCTCCTATCATAGAGTTCTTTCAAACGTACTCATGACTAAGTGAAGAAAAGATGTGATATAGCAATCATAGTGATTGCCGTTTGTTGGTATGCTAAGTAGGAGGCATGGATGCATCTATGTCATTATTCAAGGTGACGAAAACATAGAATCAGGCACATGGATAAGTAATGCTTTCGATGGTTGCAATTATGCAGTTTGTTTTTGCACTTTTACATGGAATAGGGATTCCTCGAGGGTGACTAAATCTATTCACATCAAGAACTTTTGAATCAGAGGAAATCTCTGTTTTCTTGTTGGCATTTCTTTGAAGTCCACAAGAGATTGAACACAAAATTCGGAGATGATTGAGGCTCCGGTAGAGCTTAAAGCAATCAATGAAGAAAGATTAACAATGAATCATCCAATCATGGGTGTATTCACTTATCGTGGAGGGGTGTTTTTCTTCCTTCGCTCCATTTCAGGGTAGTTTTAGTCCCTCATCTCTCTTCAGATCCATATGGCCTTAAGCGTGCGCTCTCAAGTACCAATCTAAACATGACAGACTACTCCTTTGAAGTGAACTTGAAATGTATGAGGTGATTGAGTCTAGTCCTTGGTTAAAAGCCCTTAACTCAGAAAATACAGGAAATCAAGTTTCAAGAAAGATATGCAGTAAGTGAGGGGATATTGTTTTTATTTGGATTTAAAGTTAGTGCTCTGAATTGTTTACTTAGGGTGATGCATTTCAAAATGTTTAATTCATTTCTCAGCTTGGCCAATTTTGCAACTCCCTGAAGACATGTTTATCAAGTGTAGAGCATCTGTTTGCGAAATTTCATAAAATGCTGTAAACTCTTATTAAGGAATTAGTTTTTTTGAAAATGAAGGTTTTTGAGTTTTAATCAAAATAAATTAGATTGAATGAAGAACATTTTGTGTGATTATGAGGGTTTTTTACATCCATTTGCTGTGGTGTGTTGGGGCCACAAAGCAAAGGATGCACACAGACTGAAAAACCTCATCAGAGAGGCAGAGTCCATCATTGTGGTTAGGGACACGATGCTGGCAATACTCTAAGAAATCATGGACAATAACTGCCACCCCCTTCACAACATGCTGGACAGTTTACCTAGCAGCTGCAGCAGCAGACTCCTCTATCCTCTCTGTCTGAAGGAACAACACAGGAGGGCGATCCCGCCTGCTGCAGTCAGGCTGTATAACATTTCCACCACCCACCATGGACCCACTCAGCACTGAGCCGACCATTAAGTCAGCCATAAAATGTCCAATATGTGGGTATGTTTCTCTGCTGTTGCTGCTATATTTCAGTTTCCCTTCGGGGAGAATAAAGTTTTTTCTGATTCTGATATCAGTCGAGTATTAAAAAAAGTTCTACAGAAGGAATCTGAAAAAAACTGGCTAAAACAGCACACTTGTGTTGACCATCATCTCAGACTTAATGTTTTCCTGCCTGCGGTTAGTTATGCAACATGTAAATATGAACATCAGGTGCACTGTGTTTAAATCAGCCGCTCCATCCCTGCACCCTAGTGAGTCCTTGAAAAGAGATGGCATTAGTGACCAATGACCACGTTACAGAACAATCCAAACAACCTTTGTTTCAGCCCTGTACTTTCAGGTGGTTTGTTTAGTTTGTTTTTTTCAATGAAACTAAAGATGAACGTGCAAAAAACAACTAGTTCTTACTTCTTTTGGTTTCCTAAACCAGGGGAAAGATTACAATTACAAATTACTATTTACGTTCATTCGATGTGATTCTTTTTCATCTGTCTGAGACGAGTAACATGATCCAGTTAAAGATTTCTATTGTATGCCTGTGATGGTTACTTGTAAATGAAAGCAATGTATTATCGTGTCACAGGGTATATTTGATGTTGCTGTAGCAAATACAGTAGCACCGCAGTCCAAGTCAGATTTCCCGGCAGGGACATACTGTAGTCTGTTGCATTATATCGTATCGTATCATATCATATTGAATCATAAGTTATATCTACAATAAAATGAACAGACTTTGTTGTCATTACATAATGATGTGAAGCAAAATTAAGAAACTCAAAAGCAATATGGTGAACCATAAAAACACCATTATTGATAAATACAGAATGCAATATTTCCTTTATCGTTTCACTTGTGCATTAAAAAAACAAAAGAAAAGTTTGTTATCGACTGTTTTATGTGTCGACCTGTCGCCATATATACCCATCAGTTGATCATTTGTGGTTGGTACCATCTATAGGTGCTTGCTGCTCTTTAACATGGGAGAGCATGCTCTTTAGCTCTACTGTGTTACATCATACAAGCTTTTACAGCTGGTGTCAGAGGTTATTACAAATTGGAAGTTTCAAATGAAAAATAGCCTTTCATTTTTATTCTGAACAAAAACTGGAAAGGTTTATTTCCCAATCATTCAATTTGGTTTAGAGATAAAAAGCTTTTTTTTAAATTTCAAATCAAAAACTAATTTGCTGGAAAGACTACGGACTGGTTTCTTTTCATGGCTGGGATTTCTGTGTAGCTCCTATTTCATGCTGTATTGGAATTTGTTTCATTTCCTGAGAGCTGCTGGTTTTGAGTTTGGCTTCCTGTTTGTTTCTTTTCTACTTGAACTTGCATTTGGCTTCTCTTCCGCTTCAAATTATGACCAATGCTGCCTGCTTTACTCTCCCTTTCTCAAGCTCAGCAGACAGACTAAGATTTGTTGCTCAAAGCATTAAAAGAGAAAAGAGACAACTAAGCAAATGCAGTTTTGTCTGCCTTTGCTTTTGTTGGCAGCACGTCGATGGAAGAGAACAGATACGCAAATTGCAGACATTAATGACTCATTCTTAAAACAATTGTTCTCGTTTAACTATCATTGTAGGCCAGTTTATCATCACAGAATGACAGGAACGGCAACATCTTGGAGAAAGCATTTAGTCTTTGCTTCATTCTTCCCTCCTTTCTAGTTGGTATTTACCTCTACTGGTATGTGTTGACCCCTCTTAATGTTTCTCACTTCTACACGCCACTTTGATTAAGGTCTGAGAAGGCTTACATCCCCGAACACTGAGGGATTATCGAGGAAACATCCAGTGGAAGATTGCTGCAGCCGCCCCGTCCGATTAACACTGTTTGACTGAGGTTGGTTAAGGCCATCTGGATTTGTAGGTTCGATAACATTTCAGCTTACATAACAAAAAATTCTATATCGTAAATATGTAGTTTAATTATTGACACTATGTGATGTTTGATTTAGATTTCCTGTAGGACTCATTTTATTCTCTTCCACTGTCCTAATGCTTTTCCCCTGGCCTGTCTATGGGACTGCAGTCTGTAAGTCTTTGGGTTCTCTCCATATGATTGTATAGGCAAGCATGGAACACCATCTCCCTCTTGCAAAGTTTTAATAGTCTCTAAATTTCAGATTTAGCAAGCTTTTTAAGACATTTTAAATGCATCTTTACATTGGAGCCTAAAAAGTGGTTCAAGTCATACTGGGACTGATTCAGGGTCTGAACAACAATTCTGGACAAGCCCCTATTTGCTTCAATGCTTCAAGGTTGAAGATATGTACATATCTTAAAGTCAGATCCCTTTTTGTCTCAAGAACTTCATGAATTCTTCATTAAGTAGATTTAGTGATGTGTTAAAAACTTCTTTGGTTTCACCACACCCCAAAGGTGCTTTATTAGATTCAGATGTGGTGGCTGTGGAGGCTGTTGGAGTCCAGTGAACTCACTGATCTGAGCTTCATCCTGCTGGAAACAGCATCAGAAGATGCTCCACTGTGCTGGTCACGTTGGTACTAAGGGTCTTAAAGTGTAGCCAGCAACCTGAACCGATGATATAAGTTAGGATGGATGCATGTTGTTGTCTGTCTGATCCTACATCTGAATGTTGTTGCTGACTCCTCTAATTTCGGAATCTTAGATCAGCAGTTTCTGAAAAACTTCAATAAGGAGTCATGAACATCCCCCTATTTTCCTCATTCTGACACAGTTTGAACTTTAGTACACCATCTTGACCATGTCTACATGACTAAATCCATTGAGCGGCTGCGATGTGATTGGCTGATCAGAACTTATGTATCCAATAAAGAGAAAAGAGAAAGTTATGATGGATGCCATATTTTTATGTCACCAGATTATCATTCTTTATGTCAAAACACTACATTGTACCTTAAAGATGATACATTACCATGTTGTACAAACAGGAATCGTGTTGTCACATTAAGACAATATGAAAAACAAAACATCTGAAGGAATCCACCTGCTTATTTGCATTGATTGCATCTAATAAAACTTCTTTATATCCAAAATCCCCTCAACTGGTAAAGTAAGTGTGTCTAATTAGTGCATTATTGTACTTGTGGACAGTTTGTCACAGCTGAAATGTGGGTGTTTAATCATCTGATGCTGCATTTTCATGATAAAACTATAATAAAGTTTATTATTGCACCCTGAAACATGGTGAAGTGCCTCTCAAAGCATTCAGGAGTTCCCCTTCCCCTATCTCTAGGGTAAATCAGTGAATAACTATCAGTTCTTTTATTACCCAGGACACCTACCTGAGCAGGTGGTTTGTGTATTTTCAGCTATTTTCTCCCAGTTTAGTGGCATTTTCGTGCTTTTATGGGAGTTGTAAACAATTTGTGTGAATCAACATCTTAAGTTCTCCATTATTTGAAACAGAAAAAGAGAAATATGACTCAAAGCAGACCAAAAGACAGCCTCATTAGTCAAATTTATTTTCATTCACAGGTTATTTGGGAATTTGCAGAAGAAAAATATCAGCTCACCATGCAGGTAAATTCATATTCCTGGGAGGTGTTTCAGTGTGCGTGTGCAGTCAATTGTAACAATCACATTTGGGAAGCCGCCACCGCTCCAAATTGCATTTTGATGTCGGCCTGGACGGTGGCAGTGCAAGAGAAAATGATGCACCTTGCACTCGCACCTCCCCACACTTTGGACTTAATGTGTCTGAGAAAGCTGGAGGTGTTCGTCTTGTTTTCAGCAGCTCTGAAACAGGAGCTTTTGCTCACCTCTCCTCTCTCAGGTCAGCAAAAGCCTTTAAAATCAAAAGAGGAGCATTAGTCGGCGTTATTATCATAGGTCAGAAAATCTGCTCGGCCTTGAAAAGCTTGGTTTCGCTTCAGTCTTTCATCAGCAGCAGCCTCTTACAGCACCACAGTACCTCCACAAACATCCATTACCCAATAATTGTCTATAAGAACACTAAAAGCAGGGTGATTTATTACAGCTGTTATAAATCACTACCTGCAAAGATATGAATCTGCAATTCAACAGGATTTATTCATTCTTTTTTCTTTATCATAACAATGGACGCTTACCAGCTTAATTTGCAAAGCAGCAAATATACTACAGAGTAGATTTGGATGGATGTTGCATTTTAAAGACCTATTACATAACTTTTATACCTTAAAACTCTGTTTCCCAGACTCATTTGATGGTACAGTGACATCTATTATGTGCATTATTACTACAGCAGTCAAGCAGCCCACCAGTGCCCAGCAGTCAGAATCTGCTTGCTGAGTTTCACTTTGCGCATGCGTTACACACTAGCAAGCGCATGCAAACACACCGGTGATTTTGAATGTACGTCAGTGGATTCATCAAAGAAACACCAGGGCTGTTTCTCAATTCAAAGTTAATACAAAAGGCAGGAGAAAGTACACTTCTGAGAAACTGAAGCGTACTTGACTTGATGCGTTCTTTGTATTGGAACAGTGCTTGGACCTTATCTGGTGACGTTTCAAAAGTACACAAGAATACAAGTACGGACAAGTACTTGTAAATGGACCGGAAGACATTAACGGAGGATGAGAGGAAACCAAGGAGAACCAAAGAAGAGCAAGAGATGTGACAAAAGTTGAGAAAAGACATTTTTTTACTGTCTGGAGAGGCTCACAGGACAGGAAGGATCCAAGATGGATGCTGAATTAGCCGTCGATAGGGGTGCATCACTGAGGAAATACTATAAGTTATAAAGTGGGTCTTTAATATTACTCAAAAATGACTACTCAACTCTCCAAGGGCTTGGTTTGAAGTCACTAATTTAACTTTTGGATGATGTCAAAATTATTTAACAATTTGAGCCATGAGCTGATTTTTCATGCCTGTTTGTGTACTTTTATAAAACTGGCATATCACTATAACCATACGGTTTATTTCAGCACTTACGGAGTCATATAAAAGGGAAGACTGGTGATATTTGGTAATGCATATCAGTGTTACCAGTGAAGAAGAATAATGGAAAATATTTCAGGCTCTCCTAGAACACTGTCAAGATGAGTATAAATATCCCTTTTTAGCTTTTAGTTTCTTTTTTAGCTGGCAAGTAGTGATGAGTTAGCTGGGCGAGAGGCCTTATAACAGGACTGTTATCGGTTGGCTTTTCATAAATACAGGGCTCTGACGAAATATATTCAAGGTTCTTTTTGTTCTTTTGCATTTGTTTAAGGAAACATGCATCAGTTATTGACAGAGAAACAGAAAAAGTGTGGACTGTTTGAAACGGGTTATATTTCATGGAGTGAGCAGAAGAGATAAATCTAACTAAAACGTGTATGAAAGCTGAACATAATGAGAAGAACAAATAAAAGTTTCTTTGAAACTGAAATGATAATAGCAAAGCTTTCTTTTGATGTTTTCTATAAATGGACAGTTTACAACTGAAGTTGAAAAATGAGTGTAACAAGTTTAGATTTTTAGTTTATAAAAATGTTCTGCTTTACTTTAATAAATATATCTGTCAGGAATAAACAGAAAATATCTGAAAGGCTGTAACAGAATAATAAATCCTTTTTACTACTCTCTCTATCCTCCTCTTCAGGTGTGTCCATGCCCATTCCAGTGATCGGCCTCCACAACGAGGACAAGGTCTTTGTCAATGGCAGCTGCGCCCTCAATGAGGAGCGCTTCATGCTGATTGGTTCCTTTGTGGCCTTCTTCATCCCGCTGGTCATCATGGTGGTGACATACTGCCTCACCATACAAGTGGGCCTTCAAGTGTGGCGTCATGTTTGTGCTTGTTTTCCAGTCAAATGCACGTCCTTTCACAGCATCCTCGCCTTCTTCTCCCCTGCAGGTGCTCCAGAGGCAGGCCACAGTCTTCCTGTATGAATCAAAGACTTCCCAGCAGCCTTTGAACACACCAGTAATCACTAACACACTGCAGCCCCCGCTGAGCACATTCCACCTCCCTCAGCTGAATACACTGGCTCATCCAGACTCACAAGGTAAACAGGGATCAGGACTTCAGCGCTTCAAATCCTTTTACTCTTAAACGGAGATTCAAACCAGGAATTGGTGGGGATTTTTTTTTACATCTTTGATATCTATATTTCTTTCTCTTTATTTTTTACTTTCTTCGAGATTTTAATCACGTAAGGGAGCTAAACCTGATATTATTCTAATCTCTTTAAGAAAAATGGTTTCTCCAAGGTATATTATGTTGTAAAAGGGGGAAGTGGGACTTACCCCTTTTAAGTCTATATACGTAAATGAAGGACTCATTGATTGCGCATATAGGCTATACAAGTCCAAGACATTTTAGTTAGGGATAGCGGCTAATATTTAAGCTTTGGCGTGACCCTCTTTCTCTGCCAATGAGGTTGACTTCTGTAACTTTCCAATTCCCATTAGCCAGTAAGAACGTTCCCCCAGGTAATCCGGAAGTTACAGAGCTAAAGTTTCGCTAACTAAAATGGCCAGGACTCGAACATATGCACAATCAACGAGTCATTCATTTTTATGAGCACACCCCTTTTACTACATAATGTACCGTGTAGAAACCATTTTTCTTAGAAAGATTAGCTAAATCAGGTATAGCTCCTTTAGATAAAACTAATTGGAGGCATGAAGCAGATTGTTGGCTTTGCGTTTACATGTGGAGTTTGTAGCTGTATACTATCATTTCCATTTTAATCATGAAAGAGACTTCTATGGCAGCTTAGCACTTACAAGCCTGGACCAATGCAACTAGTCAGTCTGTGATGGCTATCATCTAAAATAGGACAAATAAGATCAAATTATGCTGTTTCCCAAAAAGATTGGCCACCAAGTAAATGTGAATCAAAATAGATGAGAAATATTTGCTCATCCTTAGGCCTGGGATATACTTACTGTGTACGCAAGCGTGGCTGCAAGCGCTTTTTCTGCTCTATGTACACACTTGCTGTAAACTACTCAGGCTCAGTGCAGCCAAAACAGTCCATACCGGAGGATACCACTAGGCGGGGTATGCAGCACTTGTACTCTGAAAGTGACAAGCTGCCGGTCAGTTGTATTTCTGGGTTTTTTCCCCTAACAACAAGTTGAATTTAGACTGATAATTTTACTTTACAGTAGAAACTAAATAGGAAAAGGTCTTGCCGCCGTTAGATGCGTTAAATGTAGCCGATGAGCACGTAAATATGATCCGTGCGGGTCATCGACAAAAATGGTGCACGAGCACTTCTAGCGGTTAAGTCAATATCGCACGCGTTGCGTTACCTCGCGTCAACGTGCCAAACTGACATTAGCGACGCACGGCGGCCATGATGCTTACGTGGACACGTCGCCAGCAGCAAGTATATCCCAGCCCTTATTCAGCTGAAATGGTTCTGTTTCTTTATTTTTCCAACACACTAAGCATTTGTCAAAGTATCCATCCATCCATCTATCCATCCATCCATCCATCATTTAACCAAGGTCGGGTAACAGACAGCAGTCTGAGCAGGGAAGCCCAGACTTCCTTCTCCCTCCAACTTCTCCCAGTTTGTCCAGGCGGATCCTGAGGCATTCCCTGGCCAACCAAGACACAAAGTTCTTCCACCGTGTCCTGGGTTTTTCCAAGGGTCTCCCCCCACTGGGATGTGTCTGGAGCAACTCACCAAGAAGGCATCCTATAACCAGATGCTGTGGCACCTCTTCATGTGGAGAAGCAGCAGGTTTACCCCCCGAATGACCGAGTCTCTCACCCTATCTCTCAGGGACATCCCAAGCACCCTGAGGAGGGAAACCAGTTTTGGCCACTTGTATCTGAGGGTAGAAACGGAGAATACCTGAACTGCCATCTTAATGTGGTGAAGAGGTTTGAGAGCCTTAATGAATTAGAGGGCGGGGTTCTGTGGGGCTTCAGCACCTTGTACGGTCTCCAAAGGCAAATTGGTCTCAAAGTGAGTCAATCTAAGAGCAATTTAAAAGTCCTTGATGGGTTGGTCCTAAGATAAATCAGACACCGTGCCTGGAAGGGGGGCAACTTTCCTGGAGCCAGGCCTAGAAATTGCCAAAGTATCATCCGTCATTTGAATGGCAGGATGCAGGTTTCCCCATCAGAACCAACCAGATGAGGAGTGTTGCAAAAATTGTTTGTCTTATTTGGAAAAACTGCAGCTACAGTATTCTTCCAGGGTTCCCATGCATAGTAACATTACTACAACAACAAAAAGAATAGAAAATATCAAAGTATAGCGTGAAAAAGAAAAAAAAAAAAAGAATTAGAGTTAGAAAAAGGAAAATAAAAAACAATAAAATAAAAGTTTACCACAAAGTGGTTTTAATATTATGGCTGATCTGT
The DNA here is from genome assembly GCA_036024015.1 of Craterocephalus amniculus. Lineage (NCBI taxonomy): Eukaryota > Metazoa > Chordata > Actinopteri > Atheriniformes > Atherinidae > Craterocephalus > Craterocephalus amniculus. The sequence continues at coordinate 26,299 of JAVQJG010027550.1, forward strand.
GTATATAATCCAGCACTGATTGGGCTTTCACAGGTGTCCGTTAGGCTTTCCAGCGATCGGATCGGCTTGATCGGATCGGCTTGATCGGATCGGCCGATTTTTCACAGTCTTTCATCATTTTTTTTAATTTTTTCTGATCGGCCCTAAAGTTTTCATCCACCGATCCGATCACTGACATCATTGTCATTGTGAAACTGCTCCCGTTGCAGCTGCGTCTGATCTGTTTCAGATGCACTGTGACACCGTTTGCTAGCAGTGCTTTGTAAATTAATTAAATAAAAAACTTTATTGTCCGCCCGTCACATAGTGAGCACCGTTCAGATTTACTCTGGAAAGCAGTCGTGGTGCGGACCTCGTCTTTTATACCGTTCTGCTTTTATAAACGTTCCGCTCGCTGACCGAGCTGTAGCGGACATGTAGTGTCATAAAAGCTGAGATGTTGCGGTTGCTCTGGCTGAACGGGCTGAACGCATAAAGAAAACGTTGCGGACAGAGTGAAGGGAGGCTGTGCTGACCCGAAGGACGAAATAAGTCCGCAAGGAAGTAGCATGTTTGACAACGTTGGTTAAAGATGGACTTTACCGCACATATTCCATAATGTAAGTCTAAACATAGCTCAAAACATAAATGCAGCAAAAACGTAAAGCAGTCTTTCATATGGATATATATATATATATATATATAAAACAAAGAAACTATAGACAATAAATAATTTCATCATTATTAGACAAGAAGTACAGAAAAATAATTAAAAATGAAAGAGTTGTATGAATGTACTGAGAGATCGCTGCCCTTTTGTGCAGTATTCTTGAAAAGTATTTTAATTACATTAAAGTGGCCTATGGACAAGAGGTTAAGTTTTTAAAATACTCCTTAAACTGTATAAAAATGGGCACATTTGATTCCAACATTTAGGCCAGTGATCGGATCGGTGATCGGTTTTTTTAAACTCTCTGATCGGTGATCGGCCCCTAAAATCCTGATCGTGTAAAGCCAAGCAATAATAACAAGATTACCCCATCAACTCATGGGAAGGTCCCAACACGGTGTTTGCGTGACCATGAACAACTTATTGGTGAAACCAAACCCTGCATCAACCAGCACCGTGTTGAAGCATGCAACTTTTCTCAAGTTTTCTCTTTCTGTTTTTTTTAGAAAATGATCCATAATGTCATAGCTATATTGATTTACTCAGTGTCAAGGCTAGAAAAAGATATGTGGTGAAGCTAGTGGTAGTAGGACTAAACCAGTGCCCTTGTACCTACAGTATCTGTCATCCTGTTGGGAAGGAGCTGCTTACAAGAAAGTTTGAGAACTTCATTAAAACCAATAGATGTTCCTTATTGTTAAGCAGACATTTAATTGTTTTTTTGGCATCTAGACAAAAACACCAAAGTTTTAAACATTAATATCAAGAGAAATGTTCTTCTCATCAATCACATATTGACCTGAACAAATTATCATATATTTTGAAAGCATCAAAAGTGTTCTGTCAGAACTGACACGCTTGATAGCTGCTAGCTAGTTATGGCGTTGTTCCGGGTTTTTGTGTCTTTTCGGCAGTTGGAAAAATGATTTCTTGTAGTCTTTGGAACAACTATGTTTATGGTATCCAGCCAGAGATTTTTGGCATATTTAAAAGGAATCTATGAAAATAAGAGTAAAATCTACAGAGATGAATGCTGTAAATCAAACAGTAGCTACATTTACATGGACAGATATTTACTCCATCTGATCAGAGATTCCAGCCAACATGTTTACATGGACGCTGGACAAAATGATCCAAACCGTTGTGTGTTTACATAATCGACAGATTCAATACATTCCAACTCTTCGTGGACATGCACAGTACTACTAGTTGGGGAAAAGGGGGATTTCCTTTTTATTTTTTTTAAACTTTTGACCGTGAAAAAGCTCAATAATCCTGAAACTCTTTCAGTTTTCAACAGAAACATCTCAACCACCACAGTCGCGTTAAGTTTTGTTGCGCCACTGTTCTCTTTTTGCTTTAGTAATCATCTGTTTTCAACGGCAGAAGAACAGAATGTGACAAAGTTCACTGATGTTTCTGGATGTTTGCGCCTGCCCAGCATCTGTAAGGAATCCTTTAAAAAATCTTTGGATCCAGGCGTTGATCTGGATCACCTCCAAAATTGAATCACTTGCTCCTTTTTTCCCATTTATGAGACTTCCTGAAAATGTAATCAAAATCCGTCCATTACTGTTTGAGTTATCTTGCTAACTGATGGATAGAGAGAAAGACAAACCAACACTGCAGAGAACATAAGCTCAGCACAGAAGTGTTGGAATTAGATGGTGATCCAGTAAAGGAATATGGATATGTGAACACCTTTGCACCTTCACATTGCTGAAAGCTGAAGGAGATTCCTTTGCTCAACATTCAACTTTAAAATAATTAAAAGAGCATCATACTGATGCTTTTTTCTGCTTCACAGACATGAAAAGATCTCACAAACATTCTTGCACAAATAGCTCTTTGTTGTGGTAAAAGGGGGCAAGGAAAAACACACAGGGATGAACATACATGGTAGGCATAAAGTATACACACACATGCATGCTGTGCACACAAAATAAAATGAGGTGGTGAAGTACCAGAAGTTTTTGAAGGGCGTGTTGATTTCAAAGCCTTTGCGGTCCGTGTCTCTGATGTTAGCAGCAGTCAGTTCCACCTCAGCTATAGCCAGCCCAGCTTTATAGTCCTGGAAGAAATACCAGAATGCAGAACAGAGGGATGAAGATGGTTAAGTTAGGGACAATGATAGTAATCAAAATTCCTAAAATAGATTTTTTGCATTTTTCATGAAAATAATATTGTCCAACTAATTTAAGCTTGGAAGGTGTTAGCATGCTTTAGCATGACGACAGAGAGGAGAAGCCAGAATCATTTGTGAAAACAGGCTGGTTAGATACTGCTTGTGATCTTTTCATATACCTCTTGATGTAACTTTGTTTCCACTTTCATCGTAACACCAGGCGTATACTTGTTTTGCATTTGTGATAAAATTAGTAATTACCCTACTTTAGAAATCCCGATATTTATTTTATTTCATGTTTTTAAAAACAATTAGCTCTGATTGCTCATAAGAGAGTAGAAATGTGATCACCAAGAGTGATGCTGTTTTAATCAGTCAACATTCTAAGTGCTACTGTACACAAGTGGATGCGCCTCTGTATGCTCAAGATTAAATTCACAAACAGCTTTTACCTCCTAATTCATCTTTTATTGCCATGGGAGTGTGTTTCAGAAGACTAGAGAAAGTGCATACAATGATCATCCTTCAGACTGGTTGGACCCCCTGTGTTCTTAAGTTGAAAATCCCTGTTGAAAATCACTGGCCAAGGTACTAAACCCCACAATGGGCTCCTAACTTGTAAGTCACTTTGGATGAAATGGTGTGTAAAATGAACGTAAAAAAACTAAACACAATTAGGATTGTCATTAGACATCCTCTCAAGTTGTTTTAGCCAAACAAATCTTCCCTGAGATGGAAAAAAGTGTCTCCAAGTCATTGCTTTTTTGCAAAATTGCTTTTAAAGGAGCTCTTATAATGACAAATTAATACTAAGTGAAACTCACAATCAGCAGGGTCATTATCACCTTTTAATTTGTGTGTTTGAATGAACTTCTGTGTGGCGTGCTGAACTGTTTTATTTATTTTTTTCTATCTGATGACTGTGGGTGACGTGTGCATGTATTAGAAAAGGAAAAAAAAAGCTACTTTAGTGTGTGTTGCGTGAGAAATATTGAGTATGTGTGTTTGTACCTGCACTCTGTAATAGCCAGAGCTGCATCGGGGGAATCCAAAGCGCCTCAAGCTTTCAGCCTCAATATTTCCAAAAAAGGGCTTAGATGCAGAGGAACAGATTTCATAAGTTCCACTATTCAGCTGCATTGCACATTGCCCCGCCCTGTTCCACTTGACCTCCAACACTAGCAGTGGTTTAAAGCAATTTCTACCGCTTAGAGCTCTTAGCCAAGGCAGAAAACAGACTGGAAGATAGAGGAAGTGCCTCCGCACCCACACATATAAGCAAAACATCAAAATAAGGTAAATACACTCAGACTTCCAGGTGTACAAGATAACAATACAGAAAAATGTTCACAGTACTTCCCAGAGGCACAAGGGCAAAGCTGGAAGTACATTCAAAAGAAAGGGGTGACAAAGAGCACAAACACGAAGGAGGGCGAGGAGATAGAAAAAGGAGAAGTTGAAGAAGGTTTTAGTAATCCTTGCTGACGGTGGGTGAGACTGGTGAGGTATCAGCTGACATTAGAGAGCAAAAAACAAAACACAATTTCCGCCACAGCTCGATGGTATTACAAGATTCTGCTTAAACGAGGAGCGCTAAAACGCCGTCATGCAGTGCCAGTTATAAATCATCTCTGTTTTCCATGCTGGCTGCTCCTCACCAGCAAAACAATTTACACTAATTACACCAAACAAAGAAGAAAATGAATCCACACCATCTCAGTTGATTGGGCACTTTTTTGGAAATGCACGGCCTTGCAGCGAAAACAAGCGCATTTTTTTTGTGGGGGGGCGGGGGGTGTTTTGTTTTTTTAGAGTGAAAGAAAGCGTGGCCGTGTGTCTTGTAGGATAATTAGCGTCAAACTCTGCAGAGAAGCCAGATTTTACAGCAGTTGCTTAAATGTTTTCATGTCGCAGAATTTTTACCCTCATCTTTTAGCATCGCGTGGGCTGCTCCGATTGAGGCTGTCAAAACCCTGATTTGACAATCATTAGCCCCAATTATACTACTTCAAACAAATTTAGAAAACTGGTGAAAAACATGAGCCATTTCCCCTTTTCTTAACTGCCAGGAACAATGATGCTGAGAGGGGATGATGACATAGAATCATGAACAAAACTCAGATCCTGTGAAGCGTTATGGATAATTATGACACTCTAATCTTCAAAGAGGATGACAGAAGAGCCAGAGAAAGACAATGTGTGTGAGACCAGTGAATATACTTTAAGGAAAGGTCCTAATTGAGCTAAAACTTTTTATGTGAGGGCTTCAGGCCAAAGGAAACTTGCCTCTCTGTCCTATCAATTATAACTACGTGGAGTTATTGCTCTTTTAAGTTCAGCATGTTCTGAGGTTTGAAGATGCATGACGCGATAATGAGAGCAGAGGTCACAGAGTGTGAAGAACCTCATTCGGAGCTTAATGTTATTAACCATTCACTTCAATAAAGGATCTTAAGACAACACACAAGTATATTTTAAACACATATGGATCAATGGTTTGCATGCACAGCTGGACAATAGGAAGAAAAGTGTGTGTAATGCATTTTTACATACATTCAACAGTGTCCCTGCTTGTCTGGGTGCAAGTGCTGAGAGGGCAAAGCAGTCACCTATACCTAATGACCCTCATCCCTCTCAGGCAGCCAATTATAGAGCTGGGTGTTAGCGGCCGTCCAGCCCTCGCCTCTCGTTATCAACCCAATATGCGCCGTGGCCTCCTGCCCTCTCCAATTAATTCACCAAGGATGGAGGTGGTGGGGGGGTGGGGGGTGGGGGGGGGTGGGGGGGTGGGGGGGGGTCAAGGAAGGGGAGGGACAAGGGGTAAAAATAACGCACCCTAGTACTACTGCCAAGGGTTAGGTGGCAATAATGACGCTTACAGAGGGAAAAGAGGAAAGGCCCCAATGCAACTTCATTCACTTGGATGCATTTAAAAAGGAGTCACCCTAAAACAAAAACTTGACAAAATTAGGAAATCAACTCCAAGACAAATCTTTCCATGACCTGAGTTTTTACCTTTTTTTTTTTATTGTGCATAAAATAAATAACCTACCTTTCCTAAACGTTATTCAAAGGCCACTCTGACTGCTCTAGTAATGCATTCAATTATAATCATGTCAAATCTTTCCAACCTCCTATTGTGCAAAGCAGTCACTTCTCACTGTTGAGGTGCTCAAAAGAAACTAGACAAATAGACACAGCTTCTCCTCATATCTTCAATTCCATGTTCAGTCAACCACTTAAGCTGCTCTAAAAGCATGCAAGGTGAGACAGTCTAGCTTTGTGAGTTCAAGCTCAATGGAGAAAATTGCCTTTGGATTGTTTTAAACATCAGGCATTGAGACAGGAAGGCCAAGCTCTGGTGGGGCGTATGACAAAAGAGGCGGGTGAGGCCAAAAAGAAGCATATTACAAATAAACCTGGAGTCAAAAGTGCTCCATAGGTAGACTATAACTTGCCGGATTATGTTTTAGTGATAATGTCTCAGCAGTTTTGGTATAGTAAAGGTCCTGGAGTTGGAGCTACAAATAAAACAATGTCAGAATAATGTCAGTCTGTCTGGATCTTAGAATATATCAACAGAAATGTCTCAACAACTTCTGGATGAACTCCCATGACATTACCTCAGACATTAAAGTTTGATGGAGGCCTTCCTTGACCGGGTTTTCTTCAAGCACCAGCTGAGGCCCATACTGAGGCTGTTTGCACCAGCCCTATACGACTGGTGAACTCCAGAAAAAGTATGGCCTAGTTTGCCTCAAGTGAATTAAACGGCAGGAAGAAGACTACAACCTATGTAGCAGAAACATAAGTTGTCCTGCATTAACCAACAGATAAGACTGGTTTCTTGCTCATTGTCTATCTTGTCTTCTTCTTCAACAATTCTTGATGCATGTGTGGAACATCGCTTTTTCCATAAACAAAGTACACAAGAAACAGAACATAACACCAGCAAGTAGCCTCTCAACACAGGTGAAAATTAAGTGGTTAAAGTGTTAGATGTTCCCCTTGACGAAAAGAACACTAAATATTGCACAATCACGGGTGAGTGGAAATACAAGCACATCAAATGAATGCTAATGTTGCTCCTTGTCTCCTGGATGAGTGATTGGCAAATGTCTTCTGACAAATTCACCTTTTCAACCTAAATGTTTTTCTTTTTTTATTAAAAGCTTGCTGCAATGCCCTCAAGCAAAACAAAAAGGGTGGGGAAGTGGAAGGGAGGTGGGGGAAATTAAGGACTCCAGCTAAAGTATCTTATTCCCCTTAACAGGGAATTTATTCACAACTAAGCACTGAGAACACAGACCTCCACCAAGCCATGGGGTGAGCCAGTCTATAAATTTAATCAAATCCAAAATATCAAAATTTGGGAATCTAACATCTACCATGATGTCATCTTGTTTTTTGGGGGGAGGGGTCAATAATGCTGCGTACTATCTATTAAGTTAAAAGCTGTACGATAATGGCAATATGACCCCCATCTGCATACAGTAAAGAATCCTTAAATAAACTCCTGGATCCAGATGGTAATCTGGATCTCCCCCACGATGTTACCACTTTCTGACATTTTCAGAAAATTGTATCAAAATCCATCCATGAGTTTTTGGGTTATGTAGACAGACAGGCAGAAATCCAGTGGTCCCCATTTCAGCGGAACTGAAGAAGCCTCTTGCTGAAGACAGTCCACTGACTGTCTTCAGCAAGAGGCTTACTCATGGAGTAAGAGCAAGGTCCTTACTCATGGAGGACAATGTGTCAAACACGCCTTACTCTGTATCCCAAGTTGTTTGATGCGCAGTTTATTAAATGGCTGTATCTGACTAAATATCAATGCAATGTTTAAAGTCATCCACATGTAATTTTTTTCATGGTTTGGCTTCGCTCCCTCTCCTTTAGTCCCTGTCATGCCATCAAATGTGATGCTCGCATCAAATATTCATTTGGTTTTATTATCTTGGATCCATTTCTTTTAAATTGCGATTAAAATCAATTACCAACTGCATTATTAAGTTTATATTGCATTACAAAAAAATTTCATACACAGATATTCCCCGCCACAGACATCCAAAAGGTATGCATCATCTTTCAACATCTACAAGTAGTCTTTTTCCGTCAAGATTTCACATCACAAACACGATGACGGCAAGAAAAATGATCACACAACGATCAATCAGTCTTTCAGCTACTGAAGCGAAAAACAAACCAGAGTGCAGTTGCGATGTAAGAGATGATGAGACATGAAACAAGTCACTCTGCCAGTAGTGATTTACCTGCGACGCAGCACAAGGCAGGGAAATCATTTTTAGAGGAGAGGAGAGTGTGTGACATGCTTTGCGCACCATCTGACTTTCTTTACTTTGGTGTTTAAATGACCTTAAACACAGCTCCATCACAGTGCTTACGGTCCGTGAGAAATGAGGTAGGGGTGGTGAAGGAGGACCTGGAAGGATGATGTTTCCAATAGCTCGTTCATCACGTTAGATTAAATACTCCACTTCACTGAACTTCAACAGGGCAACGGTCTGCCTCCCTCCTTGCGCTCTTGTTCTCCATCACTCTTTCCTCTTCTCACAAACCACCAACGCTCATTTCTTGCTCATGCAAGTCATGCATGGAAGAGGTCTTTCTATCCCCTCCACTTCATTTATCTCTTTGTTACCGTCTCTTAACTCTCTTGTCTTTCACTTCGCGCCTGCTTTCCTCCCTGCAAAATGCTCTGCCGCTGCTGCTGCATTTATGCAGGGGATTTAGCTTGTAAGCTGAAATAATACAATTAATTTGTTCTCTCCCCGATTCTCTCTTTCCCTCCGTTTCTCCCGCTGTCTCAGATCAAGGAAGTGGAAATGTGCTGACATGGAGGGATACCCAAAAGAGAATTCTAACAAAGATGTTTGTTCACGCTAATGAAGAAAATAATGAAAGGCAAACAAGAAAACTGCAAGAGCGAGCAAAACAAATTGAGAGCCAAGGAGGGATGGAAATGAGTTGAACGCAAGTAGAATTATCAAATATGCACGCAAATATGAGTGAGGTAATAGTATCACTGCTGTGAGGTATCTTTCAAACTTATCTTGCTCATGAGGCAGTAGTGTGCAGATGATGATGTACATCAGCAGAGCTATCGGGACTTAATAAGAAAGACTCAAGGGAAACTATCTTCTCTTTATTCCATGCCTTAATAAGAGATAAAGCTCATCTTATCAAAATAGTGTCCTAATCTATGATAGTTGATTCTGTGCACACAACAATAATAAGAAAGGTAATCATGGGCTTCCATGTAATTTGCTTATTATCTTTGGTGTTCCATTTCAGTGGAAAAGGCTGACGTTCCTCATGTGATACTTAAAAACACAAACCTAAAAATCGGATTATCCAACCTGGAAAATCAGAAAAACCTCATCAACAGCAACTCTGACATGCAAGATTGCCAATCTGCCTGGCAACAGTGGTGAAGGACATAATAACATACTTTTAATTAACACTCCTGTCGGTTTGGGTCTAATTACCTCAGTGATGTACACAGTACAGTCCAGCTTTCATCACGCCTCCACCACATTAGTAAAGACAAAATGCCACCTGCTTCAGTCTCAACTGGTTTTGCTATCGACTAATAAACCAAGGAGTAGACAACGTTCACTGGTTTTTCCAACAGACATTTGTGGCAGAAAAGTGACTTCCAGTGTTTAGCCAACTTTATTTAGAAAGCAGCCGGTTCTGACCAAAGTGCTGAACACTGACAATAACAATTAAAGGCTGGAAATTTCATTCTAGCAGTACAATGCATTCTGAATACATGTAAACAGGCGTATAAGCTTGCTTTAACACTAGAAGCAAAGGTCGAGGGCACTTTTTTCACTTTGAGAACATCTGATTCAGATCAATAGAGCTGCTCAAGTTGTTTGTAAGGCTGCAAACCATTGGCTATTCAATCACTCCAGGGAAATGCAGGCTTCAAATGTCTGGCCAAATACACATGGACACAGTGGGGGCCACACTCAGCCAGCTGGATGATGACCACCCTAACCAGCCACAGATATCCCAATATTCTCTTATTATTCTTTAAACTTATGTGCTAAAATACACAAACACTTGCTTGTGTGCAAATTTGAACTGTTGCACTATAAAACTGAGTTTTTGTTAGGATTTTCTGTTTCAGGTGCAAATTTTCTGCAATCCAGCCCAAGTTCTTCTTCTTGTGCTCAGACTTGTGCTTACAAAACACCTTAATTCTTCAAAACAAAAAGTGATGATAAGATGTTGATGAACCAGAGAAATTCTCACCACTGACCTCATTTCACTTCACAAAGGCACAGATTTACACATGTCACGTTAATCATGTTACACTGAAATCAACCTGATTAAGCTTCAGGCTTAAATGAGATTTCTGGATTAGTTGTAGAATTTGGTTCGTTTTTTAAGTATTTATGAAAGCTTGTTGATTTTTGCTAACAGTTTAGCCTTCCTTAAGCCCATCTCATTTTTATGATTGGTTATCTTTATTCCAGACACATTGGTCTATAACAGCAATGAAGACAGCAATGAAGACAACACCATCAAATCATTTCATTAAAAAGTATTAATGATATGTTAAACAAAGCTCTACATGTGATTGTCTGACTGTATTTCTGCCTGCCGCATTGTTCAATAAAATAAAAATAAGTGTTGTGTGAATGTAAATAAATCAAGCTTTTGTCTCATTATGGTAAATGGACTGTACTTGCATAGTGCTTTTCTAGTCACATGACCATTCAAAGCGCTTTCACACTACATGTCTCATTCACCCATTCATACAGCACCTATATTGTAACATACTTGATGCTAGTAACTAACATTCACACCCATTATAGGAACATCGGGAGGCAAGGTAGGGTTCAGTGTCTTGCCCAAGGACACTTCAACATGTAGTGGAGTGGAGTTGAACCGCCGACCTCCTGTTTAGTAGGCGACAGCTCAACTAAATTTTACAATGTTTAACGAAAGGAAGTGTAAGATCAAATACTTATGGGTTTAACTTCTAGGGGGGGTTATTAAAGATATACTGACTTCTTAAAATATTGCCACTCTTTCTCAAATGTTATACTTAATCAGGAGTAGTCATTTGAAGACTTGAAATGTCTAGAAGAAAGCTACATTGTAGCTAATTATCCACCCTCAGGAGGTAATACAGCAGGTAGTGTTCAGGATCATCCTGATTTTGCACCTTCAAAAGAATTGACCAGAGTAAACATGGGACTGGGTAGTTTGGGGATTGTGACATACAATATGTATGAGGTCAGGGGTAAAAGGAATAAAGTTAGAGAAAGTTTTGAATGGTAGGTGAGTCACTGTTAATATTTAATGGGAGAGTCCAGATTTAGTCTCACATGTTAAAACAGAAGTAAATACTATAAACTTTTATACAAGCAGGAAAGATTAGTTTTTGCCTCTGGCAGTTGTTGGAATATTTATTAAAACAGATGTCACCACTTATTCACGTCATTAGAATATGTAACAAAAATAACCACAGATAAAATTAAATGCAGATATTTTTTATTATGTCCAAATTTATTGTTTTTTTTTTATATTTACAGTAAATGAGTTTAGTTAGTGTCATTGTGTCCCTGATATTGAAGCATTCATTTTAAATATTGCATTGTCTGTGTGGTTTAAAAAAAAACAACAACAAAGAGATTGCAGCTGAAGGTCACACAAACTAGTTAAATAAATAGCATTTTGTTCCTTTTTTTTAATCTGCAAGTTTTGGATGACAACAAAAAGGATTTGAGAAAGTTGCCATTATCTACATCTGTCAACATCTTTGACTTGTCCTGACTTAATTGCTTCCATATTGCTCGCTACGCTTCCTCATGTTTTGCTGCATCTAGAACAGATGCAGGTAGTCCAGTCCCTACAGCTGGAAGATCTTTGCACACCACAACCTTCGACCAGTAAAGCTGTAGCATCTGTCAACAGCTTACAACTTACCTTCAGTCAGCTGAAAATACAGGTGCACAGACAAGCACGGCTTTCAGCTGGCATCCACAAAGGAATAGGATGCTGATAGCTAACAACAGTAACTACTGCAGATGGACAGATGGTCAATACTTAACTCTCTGTATTTCAGGCAGGCACATCAGTGGTAAAGGCTGTTTACTTTATCTCTCTTTCTATGGTGCAAGGATTGGATCAATCCAAAAGACAATCTAGTTGAGAAAAATTGGTAATTCCAATAATTTAATTTTTCAAAGTTTGAAAAATACAAAAGACCTGTGTGCCTAGAATTTCCTCAGACTGCACTGCATAAAACACAGCTTTTATAATTAGAGACAAATCGCATTTGGGTCTTATCCTACTTGGTCGGAATTGCAACGACAGAGACGTCTTCTGGTCAACATAGCTACAATCAGTAATTTATTTTAAAGACACTATTCTGAGCTTTTGGCCTTTATAGGACTGCAGCAGCATCCCAGACAGAAAAAGGCAGTAGAGTGGGAAGGACACGCATCAAAGGGCTCGGGATCTAAATCAAACTGTGCTAAGGACTCGGTATATGGTCCGGTAGTCAAAAAAAATTACTTCCTAATGTCTTTTCCCTGAACTTTTCGTGAGGTTAAGGGAAGATGGTCGGATAAATTTGTAAGGACTTGTGGAAAGACAACCAGGCTTAACAAGAACATGAGCTGTGCTGTGGGTCAGTAGTGGTGAAACTGCAGCTGTTTTCAAAATAGCCCACAAAAACAGATGAGATCATCCAATCACTGTGTTCCTATCGCATGTTTTCACAGAGCTTGATGTATCAGAGTCCGTTTTTCATCATGAAAAATAATCAATTGTTATAATGAGGCAAAGTTCTTTAGTTTTTAGAGAATTAAACAAGCTTGTTTTTATAACTTAGATGCTTCCGGTCATTTTATGCTACAAGGCCAGATGCACAACTTTAGTACATAGGGGCATAACTTCACTCAGGTGAACAGGTATTCCTGTGTGCTAGCATTTCCTTGTACTATCTATATAAGTGTAGCCTGAAGCGTTTTAAGCACATGAATTTCCTCTTCGCATTACACATTCATGAACATCTGCATTTCTCCCAGCCCTTCCTATCATCTTTCTTCTTTAAAACACGAAGCTGTCATTCTGTAGAGAGGAGGTCCCGGTGGTGTTGGAAGTACCTGTTCTGTTTTGCAGAGCCTGACTTTACTCCCCACGAGGGACACCAGCACTCTGCCTTTGTAACCGCGGAGCTCCAGCAAACCCCGCTTGTTTGTGGAGGAAAGGTGGGAAAGGCTGTTGGAGCGCTTCTGGGATCTGCAGGCAGGGGGGCGCGTGGCCGTCTGAAGAGTTTCCATCCACTCCTGGCGCTCCCCTGTGCATGAGAGAGAGACAGAATAGGGAAAAAAAAGAAGCAGATGGTTGACGAGGATATGTGTGAGTGTGAGAGAGTAAATACAAGAGGGAAAGAATGGAGAAAGCCAAAGAGCAAGAGCAGAGCAAGACAACAACAGATCACGGCATTCTATAAAGTCTTTGAATCGTTGTGTTAATCCTCATCTTTGCTTCTCTTGCAAGTCCCATTTGTTCTGTAGCTGCTAAAGCACTACAGTATACTGATGCATAAAATTTCAATGAAAAAGAAAAGTAATTGAAAGGCTAGATGAAGTGCAATTGGTGAAAATTAACCTAGCCATTGGAAAAGAAAATCCTGCAATGCTACGAAGTGAAAATGTGCCAAGTCTAGGGCTAAAGATATAGATAGCTGCCTCTGAAATGTGGAGGGCTCCAGCAAGATGCGGCAGGGGTAATTTCAGTCGGGAGAGTAATTAAAATAAAGGATTAAATAAAACAGCTTAATGAGAAGAAGTCACAGCTCTGTGAATCCACCGATTTGTTTCGAGTTGAAAAGCAATAGGGCAAAAGGCATGATAACATTTCACAGAAACTACTTGATCTTGGTGTTATTAAGTGTTAACAAACAGTACAACTTCACCCATCAGTCATCTGTTTAAAAACATAGTACATTAAGTCTACAAATACAATGATTTTCAGATTTCAAACCAATATTTTATCTGGAACATAAAACATGTATAAAGTATTGTAAAAGAACCATTTCATCCTTTCATGAAAAATACGAGCTGAGTGAATTTGAAGCCAACACTTTAAAATGAAAGGTTCAGATTGGCAGCAAAAGACCAGAAAAATAACTGGATTTAAGATTAATCTGTTGCAACTAATTTAGCTGATTTGCAACAGATTACCAACATGATGCGAATGAAAAGAGCACCTTGGAGCGGAAGAGTTTATTCTGAGTAAAGATGGGCAGAAGCTCATCAATCTGTCTGAAACAAGACAGGGTATATGCAGGAATCCTGAAGTTAATTTCAACACCTTTTTAAGACTTTTAAAAGACTTTCCAAAAAACTTTTAAGACCTCATCGCCACTGCAAGATGTGATCAGTAAAGCATATTTTGCTTGATCGCGGCCCTATTAGGACCAAACCAAGTATCCCTACTTTAGGTCATAATGTTATATTTATAAAACCATCGATTCACCAAGGGTCTCCATGGTGATTGTATCTGTCATAATACCACCAGATGTGTACGATATGGTTCAAAAATTGATGATAATGATGAAAAAACAGATCAAACTGATGATTTGGCTAAAAACATTTTCGTCATCATTGAAGCCTTTTTTGCAGCAGTCATTCAGTGCAGCATCAAACAGTGTAAACAACTTATAAAATATATTGTCAGCTGTTTGACAAGATTTTTCCATCACTTTTTTACATCAGAGGACCACTTTAGAGGTATAATCAATTAAATATTTCATTAAATCTAGACCTTCTATAAATGTCTAATTTTTGCCCTCTTTTTCCTGACCAGTTCCCATCTCTGGCCATCATCAAAACTTTGATTTTAATCTTCCTCTGGATAGTTTTAGTATTACATATTATGGTGGGATAGCTTGTTCCCTCCTTAGCTGAATGATTTTAAAACAAAAAAAAACAAAAGAAAAAGAAAAAGAAAAAATACACAAAAGAGTCAGTGGTAGCAACAGATCAGCTGATCAACAAATGTCATGATTCACAGGAACAGGAGAGGAGCAAAGTGACTACCAGTCAAGTTTGTGCAAAACTTAGATTTTCTTTTCTTTCTTTTTTTTTTAAAGCAGGGAAGGTGACGTGTTGAGAATAATAAAACACCTCATCTCCCTTTCGG
>JAVQJG010027552.1:0-38804 GCA_036024015.1 Craterocephalus amniculus
AGATGTAATTCTTCTTTGTTACTCTGTTAAGCACAGACTCATTGGGCTGCAGTAGAGAAGCACTTCCTCCCTGCAGACTGATCCCTTCAGACATGATTACAGACTCACTGCAGCTCCACATGATTACATAAGACTCTCCTTTCTGTTTGTTACTCTGCAGCCTTTCAGATGGACTCAGACTATTTTTTTCACTTTTACTGAACACAAAGTCAACATGAGCTATACACTCACTCACTTTATCAGGTCCGCCTTCTAGTACCGGGTTGGACCCACTTTTACCTTAGAACCACCTTTACTCTCGATGTGATGGTGATGCAAACCTCCCTCAGTTTCTTATCCAAAAGACAGCATCACACAGCTGCAGGCCTGGGCAATAAATCGATTTTATGGATTAATTTGAATTTGCTGTTAATGAGGATTAAATTTTTTGAAAATGGAGATTTTCACAGCTGGAAATATTTTGCCGGCTTGTTTTACAAGGTTTCTTTCACAATTTAAATTGCTGCACTTTGAATTTAGGTCAAATCTCTGAATGGGTGATTGAAATGAATGTTTTTTTCCCCATAAAATCTAATATTTATTATTTGTTTTAAACAGAAAGACAAGGATTTAAAAAAATCAATTGAAATCGCAAATCGGATTTGGTTTTAAAAAATTTGAGATTTTTAATTTCTTTTTTTAAATTTTTAATATCGCCCACCCCTACACATCTGCTGCACATCCATGATGAGAATCTTCCGTTCCAGCGTCACAAATCTGTACTAGTAATCTATACAATTAATAATTCTTGGCCTCCTGTGGAAAGTGACTCATTAAAGGGGAATATCATGCAAATTGACTTTCTAAAAAGCTTTTTATCATGTTATGTAATTCCTCCCCAACAACACACACCACAGGTAGTAGCTTCACTCATTCATGAATATTTGAGAAATCCCTGAATTCCCAGTGGAAACACAATTAGGAGCCCCTGCTACTGCATAGCCCCGCCCATTCTGTAAAGCTCCTCCCCCTCCCACTCTCAGCTATAGCACCATGCTAAAGGGGCATGTTGGAGGATCTTAAAGACACAGAGGCGATTTTTCAGGGTGCAAGTTACATTTCTTTTTAGTTGTTTTTTCTATATACAACATTTTTAAAACAACTGAAGGTAACTGTTATTTCATAGAGAAATAAAAATTGTTCTTCATGCCTGATAATGACCCGATTCCCCTCATTAACTGTTTTGTGTAATTAGCATCGGTTGGGATCAGAGGAACGCAAGCTTCAGCGATCGAAACTGGAAATCTGTTGGATCTGGTTTTTATTCCTAAGAATCACACTTAAATGTATTTATGCAAATTAACAAAGTAAAAGAATGAGAAATCTTTTCATTTTTATTTATTTTACCAGTGTTATCTACGCTAACTCAGCTCCAGGGCGTCTTTTCTTGCATTTACCTGTAAAACAAAGGCATATGTTTGATTTTTATACACTATCCTGGGAAATATTACCTGTATTAGAACCAGCAGCATCTGATTACTTGGCTCTTTCCCATCGATTTGATGCATGGCACAGGACCTCCCAGATGCACTGATATGGAGCTGAATCCACTGGTCACCTAAATAAACTCAACAGTGATCCCTACAAAAAAAGACAAATTTTCTGTCTGGCATTATCCTCGCAAGCATCTCCAGGAGGGTGTGTGGTCATGGTGGAGGACCTGCCTCATAAACCAGCCCCAAATTATTCTGCTACGCGGAAGTTTTACTGGGGAAGGAACTGTAGTGTGCACATTTTGTGCAAATTAAATCTCAGAAGTATATTAAAGAGGCAAGTAGAAAGAAAAATCTGGTCACTATTTAACCCTTAACAAGAAGTTTATTTATATAGCACATTTTACACGTTTGATTCAATCCCTAAACTTTAAAATGACCTTTTTTTTCTTTGAACTTTCCAAACAGTGAGCGGGAGTGAAACTCTTTCCTCGGGCTGCTTGTCCGTCGGAAGAGAGATCACAAAGTTCTGCAGCTGGTCCATAAAGCTCTGAATGGTTTGGGACCAGAATGCATGAGTGACCTCCTTACCCAATCAGTGAGAATCTGCGTTCAGCTTCTATGCTCCACAGGTCTAAAACAACCTGAAAGAAAGTCTCAGATCAGCAGAAAGACTCAGTTTATTTAGATCCAGGTCAAAGGGCCTCCTGTTATCGGCTGCATTTACAGAGTTTTAATCTGAAAGTTCACATCTGGGCTGTTTCTTTAAAGCTTGAATTTTAAATTTTAAACTTTTTTTCCTCTTTTTAATGGAAGGGTTGTAGTAAATATGTTTATGACTTTAAATACATGCAGTTATCGGTTTTATTCAGGAAACAGAAGATTTTTTCCAGCATTTAAACCAGGCTTCATTTCTAATCTCTTGCTGGAGGCGTCTACTCATCGTCCGGTGCTTTACTAGAAGTACAACACTTACTCTTCCCATGACTGGCATTAAATCTTCTGTTATCTCCACGTAGGCAGTCTGGTAAATCAGGCCTAGCTGCCTCCACTCGTCCACAGCTGATGATGAGATCAGACCTGCTGTGTGTGTGTGTGTGTGTGCGTGTGTGCGTGTGTGTGTGTGTGTGTGTGTGTGTGTGTGTGTGTGTGTGTGTGTGTGTGTGTGATGGCTGCTGGGTGGGTTGGTTTGCTACTGGGATAAGAGGTTAAGCAGTTGCATGTTGATCCCTTTAGATTCAGGGTCACCAGGTCTCACGTGCTCATGTCTGCTCGTACCCTGTGTTTAGATCTAAACAGCCTGTTTGTTGACTGTGTTACCATCATAGACGACATCATTCCTCCTGCAGACATGTTACATCCTGCTGCATCGTTCCTCCTGCAGACATGTTACTTCCTGCCGCATCGTTCCTCCTGCAGCCAGGCATGCAACCATTCATCAGGCACGACTACAGACCAGCTTTATCTCGGTTTCCTGTCTCCGCTCCTTCCTTTCGCCCTCTGATGGTCGATACATTGTGTTCTGCAATTCTGCTGATCTTTTGATGAGATTTACAGTAAAGTGTCAGAGGTTACGCCTCTCGCTTCGCTAAACGCTCGTAATCTTCAGATGTCCTGATAAACGGAGTGCGGAGTTGGCACTCTTTACCACAGATCTTCACAGATCTTCACAGATCTTCGCAGATCTTCGATACTTTTTTGGGATGAATTGTGATTTTTGGGTATTGGAGATTTTTGTGAATTTCGGTTTGCTTTTTTTTAACCCCAAACAATGTGAAAAAGTTGAACAATACCTACTGACGTGATTCTGATTGCAAAGTGAAGATGTCATTGCGTCTTACTAGTGGAGCTTTACTAGCATTGTGCAGAATTATATGCTGTGATAAACGGGTGATCAAAGAAATGGATTCACATAAATATCACAATTTTTAATGATTTCCTTCTTTTTTTAAATCCCAATTTAAACAGAATTAGCACCCAAAAAAAGTAAAAGAACTGAATGGGGAGGAAAGCGTATTGTTTCAGGCCTAGTAATAAATATGTTGATAAAAAAAATAAATAAAAAGCAGTCTGAGATCTGCCATAAAAATGTTCGATTTTAAGCGCTTCTTACTCACAAAAGACAATTTGTGACCCTGTGACATGAAGTAATGGTGATAGTGCAGAAGAAAAGAAAGAGTCCCATTTCTCTAACATAAAGTGCTCTGATTTCAAAGCTGCAGCAGCTTAAAGCTGCTTTTCCTCACAATGCTCTGCTCTCCATCAGCGTCTGTCATGTCTCACGCTCGGAACAATCACACTGTCCTCCCGCCTGGATGTGTGTGGACGTGCATGGATGTGTGTGGTCTCCTTGTGTTAAAAATACACCATTTCATTCCTATTTCCAAATAACCAGTCCCACAATTATGGATGATGGAGGGCATATGTCAGTGGAGACAAACCCACATCCGGTCTGAGAGACAGGTTGGAGACGGACTGCTTTGATGGACAGCGTCAGACTTATTTAATCCTATTTGAAGGTTTTTGTTTCATGGTCTAAATTACATAATCTCATGGATTAAAATGAGACTGTATTTTTTTCTCCCACCCTCTGTCTTCTGTCTCCAGCAGATTCAAGTCTGTCATGTTATGTAATGCATGACTTTCAAATAATGCAGTTCACCGTCTGCAGTGTGTCAGCGAGCAGCAAAAAGCAGTTTAAAGCCAGAAAGAAAAAAAAAACCTGCTGGGATTCTCACCTTTACTTTGAGTTTTACTTCAATGAAGACAGAGTGAAGTTGGTATACAGTCGCATTGTTAATGGAAATATCTAATCAGCCAATCACATGAAAGCAGCTCAGTCCATTTAGGCGACATGGTTAAGACAACCTTTTTTATTATTATTTTGTGTCCCAACAACTTTATTTTCACTTAATATTAAAGGAAAGTATTTTTGTGGGAAGGGGCTCTAATAGAAGAAAAGAAAGGTAGAGACAAACTCACAAGAGAGTTTGGTAAACATGAGTTACCGCTTGTTAAATCATAAGGAAGTCGTGGTTGGAAAGGCTGACGATGAGGGGGGAGAAAAGGGGAAAAAGATGAAAAAAAAATTGAAAATTTTTAAAAAGAGAAAAAGGACAAAAAAATGGAAGAAAAAAAAGGAAAAAGAAAAAATATTAAAGAGAAGAAAAGGAAGAAAAGTATAAGTATAAAAGAAAAATGACAAAAAAGAGAAAGGAAAAAAAGAGAAATGCTGAGGATGAAGGAAGAGAGTACCAGAGAGAAAAGAAGTAGAAAAAGGAAAAGAGAGTGAAAAAATAAGAAAACAAGAAGAAATAAAGGTGAAAAAAAAGGAAGAAAAAAGACAAAAAAGAGAGATGCTGAGGATGTTTATATTATGAAGCCTGCGTGTGTTGTAGTGAGAGAAATAGGCAGTCAATGTATGTGGAGAGGAGGAAGAAAGTTTTTTCTCTTTTTTGTATAAATGCCTATAATATAGATATATGTGTATTTGTAATATTTGTATATGTGTAGTAAATAAATATTTTTTCTTGATTTATGTACATTGGAACGTATTCTGAGGTTGAGTTAATCCGATTAATGATGTGGTATAAGATCGTTGATTTCCAAATGTGGAAGGCTTCTGTCTTAGATTCAGAAATGAGTAAAGGGTTACTGGATTCATATGGAGATGTTTCCAGAAAGACAGTGGTGCTGATGCTGCGATGGTGCTCAGAATGAGGAAGAAACAGGATTTTTGGTTGTTTGTCTGAGTATTTTCTGGGGTTTTCCCAGAAAACCATCTTTAGGGTTTACAGAGAATTGTCTGAACTATCCAGCGGAGGTCAGAGGAGACTGGGCAGACTTGTTGGAGAGGACAGAAAAGCAACAGGAACTCAGATGAGAATAGGAAACTTCCTGAACTGGATAATCTGGTCTGAACTGGTCGGAATAGTCTCCATGTCAGGCTCAGAATCTGCTGGAAGCATCATGAAAGCATGGATCCATCCTGCCTCGGATCAAGGCTTCAGGCTGATGGTGGTGATGGTTTATTGTTTAACCAGTACAGTTAAATCAGTTATTAATGAGCATGAGAGCATGAGAATGGGAAATCCCAGCAGGTGATTGAGTTCTTATACGCTGAATTTGGCTACATTTTTAACTGTATAGTTATCTGTGTGTGTGCAGGACATTGCATGTTGTTTGTGTTAGTGCTGTCAGTCGTTAACATTTTTAATCCAGATTAATTGCATGAGTGTCCAGAGTTAATTTAAATTTTTAATTTTCTATTCCTAGACCGGTGGCCGGTTCGAGTCGCCTTCTACTGCATTATTTGGCGAACTTGTGTGATAAAATCCCTCAGTCTGGTCCAGAAAACCCTGTTGCAGAACGTTAAAGCCGAATAGATTCATTCTGAGTGTTTCTGATTCGTAAACACAACCTGCTTCCAGCATCCCTCTCTGAAATTATGCGCTGCGTTAATCACAAGTAAAAAAAATTACTTTGTGTTACTTTTATTTGTATTATTCAGTATGTTACCTCAGCTTAAACTCTTATTGCTGCTTTTTTTTCTAGTTGAAGACATTATTGACCCCGTACGATGTCTCACTAACATCAAAATCACGTAAACAGTCACACAGGAGTAGAGACGTTCACGGTAAAGCTGACACGTATAGAAATCATCATCTGGACTCAACTTGTGTTCAAGCCGGCTGACTTCACCCCCCCAGCATCTCCCTCCCACCCCGTTCCCTCCATCATCCCAGCTGTGAAGTGTCATCAGGGATGATTGACAGCCAGACTGAGGCGAAATGAATTTCAATGGAGCTGTGAATATGAATATGCAGATGAGGATGATGGCGGCTGTCATCCGTCTGGATAAAACGGTGCCGCTTCCTGACCTGCTCGGGGGATAACGGGCTGCAGAATGGACTAAATTTAGTGTTTCTGTTGAACGCTGAGAACTAAAGCTAAATTTAGATGTTTAGTGGAAAGACTTTCGAGAGTCGGTCCTTCCTTATCTGACTTCCTGCCCCACCTTCCAATGTTTCATTGTACTTTTATAATAACTCTTGTAATGTGAAGTTTAGGTTTCTTTACTTTACCTGAATATCTGGGAGACTTTAACTTCTAATGTAATGTCCAATTAGACGTGTTGTGTTTTTTTTTCGCCAGCATGACCATATCTGGATCATGAGAATTTATTGGTCATGAGTAAAGATGGGATGTTTAAATGAGCTTTAAAGGCAGACAGAGATGAGATGATAGATGGATGATGGGAAGAACGAGGGATGAGAAGGAGAGAAAACGGATTTTCTGTTTTTCTACAGCTAAATCAGTTGTCTGGAGACATAACTACCATCTGTAATGATGCTAACACTCGTTCATGTTTTTCTACAGCGAGATCAGTCATCTGGAGTCGGGTCTGGTGGTGGAGCTATGGAACAAAGGTTTGATCTGGGACACGATGATCGGCACGGCACTGATCCCTCTGGACACCATCCGCCAGTGTGACGAGGTAACACGACTCAACACATCCCTTTTTCATTTTAACTGTGACGAAAGTTGATGATACTTTTTTCCTTCAGTTTGATTTTTGTAAAAAGTTTAGTAAACTCTATGTTGTCATATTTTAGCGACGGCGAAAGAATTTCAGTTTTAGTTTAACTGGACCTCAGGGCTGCATTCTTTACAGCAGATCACCATATATTACTCAGACTCGAGAGAACTGGATAGTTCTCTCTGCAACTGGACTAAAATGGTTCAAAACGTATTTAGAGATCAGAAGTTCTTTGTGTCAACAGGTAAATTAATATCTGAGCAAACACAAATTAAATGTGGAGTTCCCCAAGGTTTCATCCTGGGGCCTCTTCTTTTTGACATCTACATGCTCCTGTGTGGATTCTGAAACTAGAATCCTGAAACCACCAACCGGCCAGAAACCTGATTGTAGCGATGGACGCTGACTTATAGATGATCTAAACTTATTGCTGATAATCACGTTATTTGTATGATTATAATTATCAGCATGTTTATAAGTAATATTGTTGTCTGGCTCTGTCAAATTCAATCTTCATGTTTTAGCTGTACCTTGTTTTTTTAAATGTTGTATTAGGGCTGGGCAATAAATCGATTTTAGCAATTAATTTGAATTTGCTGTTAATGAGGATTTAATTCTTTGAAAATCGAGATTTTCTCAGTCGGAAATATTTTGCACAAGTTGCCTTCCCTCACCTGTACAACTGTATCCGTGAAAGATATATTTTCATTTATTACAGTGGCAGGGCCTGCCAGCTTGTTTTACAAGTTTGTTTCACAATGTAAATAGCTGCACTTCAATTTAGGTCAAATCTCAGAATGGGTTATTGAAATGAAAGCATGTTTTCCCATAAAATCTAATATTTATGATTTGTTTTTAAAAAAAAGACAGAAGGATAAAAAAAATTGATTAAAATCAAAAATCGGATTTGGTTTTAAAAAATTTGAGATTTTATATTTTGACCATATCGCCCAGCCCTGTGTTGTATTCTGGGTGTTTTATTGTGTCTTTCTGTTTTGCTGTTTTATTGTAAGTGTTGAAATTTTATGTTTTAGGCTGCTTTCTTGGCAAGGCTTCTCTTGGAAAAGAGACCCTTGTGTCTCAATGGGACTGACCTGCTAAAATAAAGGCTGTATAATTATGGTATACTGTAAAGTTAAAAAAAGTAGCATTGGGTGGGATCAGATAAGCTTCTGCTTCCACCCACCCCTTTTTCTCACGTTTTCCTTTCTTTCTAACCTACCAATCTATGTTTCTTACCCCCAGGAGGGACCGGGGGAGTGGACTTCTCTGGACTCTGAGGTGTTAATGAGGGAGGATGAAATCTGTGGTACCTCCAACCCAACCAAACATCAAGTGCTGCTGGACACCCGCTTTGAATTACCCTTCGGTATGTGTACAGCTGCACACACAAAACTGCACAACAGGATCTGATGGTTTAGCTAAACAATGATGGGTTTTTGATTTTTTTAATTAAATGTTTCCATAAAAATACTGTTCCAGTAGATTTGAGTCAAAAATTCATCATTTTGAAACAACTGTTCACGAAATAGATGAAATGAAGTCACAAACTCACAGCAACATGGCCGCTGGCATAGAAGACAGATCCCAGCTTTAGAGGACAAGTTTGTGTAACTTTGAACAAGCAGCAGATTACAGAAGCAAAATCCTGTTTGAGTCTTTCTGCAGACCGAGGTCCAAGCTTGATGCAATTTGTTTCAGATTTTAGTCAAATTATTTTCAACATGTATATGAAACTATATTCAACTTACAAAGTAAATAAAGAAAAATCATAAAGATTAGTTTAAGCAAACAAGATCAACAGCCTTCAAGTTAAAAAAAGAGGCAGATGAAATAATTCTGGTCATCATAATTAACTCTTCCTCTTATAGTCCTCACACTGAATCTGTTAAATGTCTTTAAATTTCCAGAAAACCATCTCGTTTAAGACATCCGATATGTTATGGATCATTTGCAGATAAAACAGTTGATTAAGACAAAGTTTAGTTGTTAAAAAAGATTTTATTTCCAGATTTTATTTCCAGTTCATTTAAAAAGAAAATGCTTAAATCATGAACCAGAAGCCTCCGTGAGTTTGTCTTCCTCCCTTCTCCAGCCTGCTCACTGAAGTGTTTTATCCTCCTGGGCTTTTGTGGCGACCCTCCTTCAGATTAGAGCCTGTGGAAGCACCATTAGGGTTCATCAAGTTTTTATGATGGGTTTCTTCATAATGTTTTACTCCAAAATCTTCCCCAGCACTCTATTCATTTTGGTTCCTGCATTTTTATTCCTCTGATGCTGCCACCAAAGATTTAGTCTTTCCTTTTTTCCTCTGCAAGCTATTAATCTCAAGGATGTGTCTGAAGTATCTCCTCTTAGCCTGAGCTTCGCCTCTTCTTCATGCTCTGCATGGCTCTCTATTTATTAACTCTGTTCATCTGAACACAAAGATCCAGACGATGGAGAAAAGGCTGTAGTTTCCTTGTTTTAGTAAATTTTGACAGAACATTAAAAAAGAAAACAATGTAGTCAGCAAGATGAGGACTGATCAGCTGAAAGTTACGTGTTCCTACTTGTCAGAGTTCAGTTAATAATCAACTGAACTTTGGAGTAAATGCATTGTGATTGGCCGATTTAGATACGTGTGTTACCAGGCAGATGATCTACTGACTGTAAAACATGTGGAGTTTGCCTGTTATATTCTTGAACAAAGTAATTTTGTCCTTCATGACTGGAAGTATTCTGGCCGGTGTTATATCAAAGTCAGTTTCCCAGTCGAGATTAATTCCCCCTCCAGCCCAGCTGAAGCCCCGTCCCGTCCACAAGGAGGATAAAAGGACTTTCTGGACCCATCAGACCTCCTTCCATGGCTCCTTCCATAGCAAACTGACCCTTTTTCTCAAGTCAGCTTCACTGATTGGTGGTTTCCTTTAACGTTGTTCATTGTTTCACTATGAAACACAGCCCTGAGCTCTACTGTTGTTTTTCCTCCATCACCATCATTCAGGATGTTTTGCTCTTTAGAGGACGATGCTTCCCCGCTCTTCTTCTTTTTAGCTGCGTTTTCTCTGCTTGATGCTGATAATCTGACCATTTTATATTTATTCTCTTCTTTCAATCCGAGGCTGTACAACAGTGCAAACATGAATTATTGTTATAAATTTAGTTTAGGTCTCTCACAGCCTCAGGAACGAAACATCTAGACATACAGTAGATTTAGAAGAAAAACCTGTTGGCTTTAAAAACTGATTTTTAACTAAACTTGTCATACATATGAATTGTAACTCAATAACTTAAACTTTAATTCACACATCCCTCATTTTTCTTCTATTTGTTCTCATTTTTCCCAACATTGCTTAAAGTTCACTTTTATCAGGTGATTATTATGACTATTTGCAAACCCCCTATAGGAAAACTCCCTTTCAGCTATCAAATATGCATGAATGCAGGGCCAGATGAGGGAAGGGTGGAGCCAAAGTCTGTACACTTTGCCTGAGTCTGACTCATCATCTTCTTAATTTTGCATCATTTCTCTTTCCACCCTTCCATCCTCTGCTCATCTGTCCTTATTCTCTATTTATTTCACGCCAATTTCTTCCATACATCTGTGCCTTCTGCACAGATATCCCAGAGCAAGAGGCTGAATACTGGACCAGTAAACTGGAGCGTATCAACACTATGCGGATTCACGACGAGGTAAGTTTTAAATCACTTTCTGTAAGTTGTGTAAAAGATTGTCGCCTCTCCTTCTGGTACTGATGAAAGTGGAAGTTCTACATTGATCCAATAAAGAGGAACCTTTAAACGCTGGCACAAAAAATAAGTATTGAGACATTTTAGTTCATAAGACCTTTTGGCAGGGAGTTTGCTTCCCAGTCGATGCATGGCTTCTTTCTTGGTACTCCGGCTTCCTCCTACTGTCCAAAGATGTGCATGTTTGGTTAACAGCCGACTAAATTCTCCTTAGGACTTACTGTTAGTGTGTTGGCCCTGCGATGGACTGGTGACCTGTCCAGGAAGTATCCTGCCTCTTGTCTATAGCTACTGGAACCTGTACTGCTTAATTCAATCAGGGTCGCAGGTTGTCCAATAGATAATAGACAAATATTTTAACTATGAAGAATAATTAAACTTTGTCATCTGTTAAAGTATGTATATAAATGTAAAATATTTAATTTGCATGCAAAAATATTAATTTTTAACAATATTCTAAATTTTGTTCAGATGTGTTTGGTAGTGACTCCAGCATCTTTTTAACCATTTAAATTATTGTGATAAATAACCCTTTAATGTCGGATTTTGAGACCTTTTGCATCACTTTATGGTAAAAACTTTGCTCAAACCCTGTTGATTCTGGTCATCTGTTCCCGGAGGACACTATACAATAATGAACTACTATAATAATATAATAATATAACTATAATAATACAATAATGAACTACTATCATTTTGAGATATCATGTGGTAATAAATGATGAGTATACAAAAAATGTTATTATCATTATTTTTTTTTTAACATTTTTCTAAAGTTTTTTTTTTGTTTCTCCACATTTTTCTGGGGTCAGGTTTTAAAGGGTTAAGAGAGTATTTTTTTTGTGTATTACAGGGCATAGTTAACATAAATATGCTCTTTCATGTATCTGTGTGCAATGAGAAAACAAATAAACAATGTTGCATTGTTTATATCTTGTCTGAAAGAAAAAATGTCAAATGGAAACAAGAAACTTTTTAAGTTTTTAACTTTACCATGACTGATTTGTAAATATGTCCAAATACTAATATACACGCAAAATAGATCGAAAATCAATAACAAGATTTAGGCTGGTTATATCTCTTTGCTTTGACCAAACATTTCTTCAGACTCAACATCCCTACTCTGGGATGGAGTTGTTTGTTTTGGTCCTCTGCTGCCACCTTGTGGCAAATAATGGTCATTACAGCATATACTTGATGATTAACACTCAGTTATGTGATATTGTTCATTTTCTTGACATTTCCTCATTCTCCTCTTATGTAGTATTCATTACAAGGTGATGACCAGAGGAGAAGAAGAATGCCATCTGTGCCCACCCAGTGCTGTAAGTACTCAAATCTGATTTTTGTCCACGAAAACAAAATTTTTTGGGGTCGTACGAGGGAAAACATGACAATGGTTGCATCTTTATCACACTGAATAAGTGATGATTTGAGACTCTTTAGTGATGATGTTACTTTCATTACTTCATCAGACTTCATAATTTTGCATCGCACATCTTACGGTCACTGGTCATTTTTATTAGTTAGGGTTAATTGTTTATCACATCTATCAAATCAGCCATTTAACATGGCAGCATCTCAGAGCATCTAGTCATGTAGACATGGTGAAGATGACTTGATGTAGTTCAACCTGAGCATCAAAATGAGGAAGAAAGGGAATTTAGGGCGTGGTTGTTGGTCTGAGTAGAGCAGCTGTACTCCAATGACCACCACAGAATTTCAGGATGACCCAGGATATGTTCGATGAGTTGTGTGACGCTCTCTAACCTCTTGTGACACCAGACATTTCATGCCCTCTGAAGGCATTTTCTAACCGTAAGCAAATGGCTATCGGCCTTTACAAACTGGCAACTTCTTCTGAGCTCCGAGGAAATGCGGATTAAGTAATTCCATTACAAGTTTGTGATATACTTCCATATGGGCACGTCTGAAAAACCTCCTCATGAGCACGAAAATACTTCTTAGTGATATTTGAGACATTTAGTGAAACATAGGTGTTTCCATTACCAGTTTTAGTGTGATATTTAGGTCCTGCAGAGTTCTAGGGGCAATGAAAATGCAGCTGATGAGACCAAGTATTAAAGTAGTTCTGAAGGAAAATGGGGCCAACCCGGTACTAGAAGGTGGACCTAATAAAGTGGCCGGTGATTGTGCATAATCATTATTCCCACCACATCTTCCACATTTTGATTTGTTCACTTCCACATGACACGCCCATTTGGTCATCACCAATGAAAAATAGGTTTGGTTAACCAGTAACGAAGTTTACTTCTCCTCTCTGGGAACTTGCCTCCATGCTACAGGCAGTTGGAATTATTTTGGATGGAGTGACCAGCAGAGTACGTATGGTGGTTGTTTCTTTTCCTCCTCTTCCCTGTGAACCGTTGTTCTCCATCTGTGCATGACAGTGCTGAACGTTCTCCAAAAATACTCCATTCTTTGTTTTTACCATCATTGAAATGTCTGTCTTGCATCGGTCTTGTCTTTCTGAACTATCTGACATCATTTGTTCCTATTGCATAAAATTTTCTCCTGTCTTGATTCTGTTTGTACTTTTTTTAGTTGCTACCACAAGAGGGAGCTATTTATCCAAACATTTCTCATCTGGAAGTCTTTATGTTCTTGCATCACCTTAGGAATCTCTGCATTGATATGCTGTTGTTTTAGAATGTCAGAAGCTTTTGTATATTGAAAATTTCTGGCTTTTATATTAATTACTGAATGTATTTATGTATATAAGAAAAGTACAGACGTGTACATATTAGACGAGTGCATTAGGGACTTTAATTGTGTGACTATGTTCAGGACTACCTGTCAGAGTTTCGCTTTGCATGATTAGTGACATACTGGGAGGTTGTAGCTGTAGCTGTTGGGAACAGACAATGCAGCATGTCTGCTGTGCAAAGGAGATTACAATTGTTGTAAAAATCCCTCACTGTTGTGTTTTTGTGCCTTCAACACAGCTTATGATGACCATGATAGTGCTGTGGATGATCGTGACAGTGACTATCGCAGTGAAACTGGACACAGACCGCTTCGGTTCCACAACACTTCCCAGCCAAATTCATCCATCCACCAATACCCAATCGGTCGCAGGGGCCAACATCAAAGTCTTTCCAGGGAGACTGAGTCTGTCCAAAGCTATGAGCTAGACTACAGAGACACGAGAGCCCCCAGGTAAATTCACATCCATCATTTTGCCTTCATTAGTGCAGTATGAGGCCAATATTCCTGCACTTATTCTGCTGCAGGTAAAATATTAATGCATCAATGCACAAAAGGAGAATCCTGATAAAAAACTTGTAGCATTAACAGATATTTCTGTAGCTCATTCAGACTTTTAACATCTATATCTGACATTAATGTACAAGATTAGTGTGTTTTTATCTAATAAACTGTGATATTTTAAACATTGCTATGAAAAACCTAAATAATCTGTTAAAAACTTCACAGCTATTAATTAAAATATTTAGATTGTAACACAAAAAGCTGCAAGTTGCCTTCATGCAACAACATGTGGCACATTTGGCCCAAAGTATACATTTATCCACATATTCTGCTTTGTTTTTTTATTTGCAGTTTCTGTCTTCTTTCTGTTTTTATTAACATCTAATACTTCATTCTCTTTCTTTTTCTTTGCATCATCTTCCACTGCTTCCTGCATGACTCTTTTCTTTCTGCTTGAATTAAGGCGATTGAACAGTAAGGGTGGAGTTAGAATAATTCCTGTAGACTCGGGCATGGGTGTGGAAGACTGGGAGAGTAAATACAAAGTGCCTGACTCGGGTCTTTTGGATGACTATTTGGACGCTGAGCAGAAAATGTGGGAGGACGAAGATAAAAGCATCATCTACCGGATCAGTGACAGCGGTGAATCCAAAGGCAGCAGGTTCTATCAGATGGTGGAATGTGATGCGCTGTTCCCCGAGGACATGCTGGATGGGAAGACACAAAGACAGAGGCATGGCTTCGGCAGCGGAGAGGTACGCTTGGTTTATAAGGAAGCTGGCAGCTTTGAGGATGAATCATCCCCACCTGAGATTGACATTATTCCATCAGTCAAACAGCTACGAAAGCAGACAGAAACAGAAAGTCTGCTTTACAAGACCAGACTTTGGGCTAAAACTGCTTTAGAAGACACGCTGGAGAACTACGCAGCTTATCGTGGGGAGGAGGCTGCTCGGGAGGAGGCCGCAAGGGTCAGAGGGAGGACGGAATATAACTCAGTCGGTTCTGATGAGATGCAGTATTCGTTTGGATCCGAAGAGGAGCTGGATGATCTGGCATTCACTGAAGGAGATGCTACTTATGAATATGAAGGCTACTACTACCCTGATAAGTATACGTCCATGATGGGAGGACAAGCTAAAGGCAGAACAGGGCGGGGACAAGATCCTATGTTGTCTCCGGTAGAGGAGCCATGTGATGAATATATAGATCCTATGGATGAGTTGCAGAGCTTGGTTGACTCTGTGTCTGAATACCTGGCCGTAAAAGAGGAGGAACTTAACAGCTACGAATCGATTCCTAAAGCACCAAGAAGGAAACTTCCACCCCTGCCGACTGAGGCAAAAGTTGAGCAGCCTGAGGAGAGTAATAGCGGAGAGGTCAAGCCTCATGTTAAGGAGGACAGTGCTGTTGAACAGGGCATAGCAGGGGTGAAAAATGCCATGAGCTCATTGTTCAGTTCAATCACAGGATCGAAGTCTCCCACCGAGGCAGAAACCTCTGGTACGACTCCATCCCCCCAGCCGCCACAGATAGACTCCGGCATTTCAAAACTGTTCTCTTTCATCCCTAAAGCCAGCGCCGAGGCCACAGAAAGCTCTGCAACAGACCCACCTACCTCTCAAGCATCACCCCAACCTGATTCTGGCATTTCAAAGCTTTTTTCATTCATCCCCAAAACCGGTGGCACTTCTCCACCAGTGGCTGTGGTTCCTCCTGCCTCTCAAGAGCCCACAGCAGAGAAAAAGTTCTCCCTTCAGTCTCTTTTGCCTTTTCAGTCGTCTGAGCCCCCTCGACCAGCTAGCCCTAATCAGACGTCAAGTAATGCTGGTGAAGAGGGACAAGGCAGTGCATCGGCAGGTACCCAGCCATCGACTGGGCTTGAATCCATGTTTGGAAGACTTAGCCCGTTGAGACTTTTTTCTAGCGCACCCCCTTCCAGAGAACCATCTCCTCAACCATCAGAGCAAAGAAGTTCATCTCCTGCAAGCCGAGACTCCCAACAAGGGTCCGTAAGCAGAGAAGGTTCACAAATCGAGCGTCAGCTGTCAGGCGAGATGAGACCAGGTTCAGGAACTGGGTCAGTTGAGCTTTTGCCAGATACAGGAAGTGGTTCTGTGGAGATTCTACCAGAGACTGAATCATCTGGTGAACTACCTGACATTCAGCAAAGAAAACCACCTGTGGTGTCTGAGCCGAAGCCGGAGGCCAGCTCTGAGGAAACAGGATTCTTTAGCCCCTTTAAGAAATCTCTCTCCACGCTCATATCGACACCACCAAATGTTCCCTCAACAACGGCACCAAAAGCAGAAGGAGGCATGTTGTCGGGGTTTCTTAAGTTTGCAACAGGCGAAGACACTGGTACCCCTCCAAAAAGCCCATCCCCTACCCCAACCAGATCCCCCTCCCCAAATCGAGCTGCACTTCTTGACAGTTTACCAAAAGGAAATGCAGAAACTGGCTGGTTTTCTAACCTGTTTAAGGTAGCCCCAGGTGAACCTGCCAAGGAACCTCCAAAAAACCAAATGACTCCCACTGTGACGCTCACCAAA
Source organism: Craterocephalus amniculus (assembly GCA_036024015.1). Classification (NCBI taxonomy): domain Eukaryota; kingdom Metazoa; phylum Chordata; class Actinopteri; order Atheriniformes; family Atherinidae; genus Craterocephalus; species Craterocephalus amniculus. Next base: position 16,527 of record JAVQJG010027552.1, read on the forward strand.
CCTAGCGGTCAAACTGAGCCTCATCTTGAACAAACACTCCCCGGAACCACAGAGGGTGGTGTTTCCAGTGCAGAGCAACCTTCTCAGGAACAAATGGCGTCCGAAGCAAATGTCACATCTCAGGAAGTAGTTTCTCCTAAACCTGAGGAAGGCAGATCACAACCAGAGGCCTCAGGGATTATGTCTGGGTTGTTAAAGCTTGGATCAACGGAAGACGTTTCATCTGATAAGAAAGTCCAGGGTGGGGAGAGTCAACCTCCCCAGGGTGGTCTGTTGTCAGGTCTTTTTTCATCACCTTCCCAATCTTCTCCCCAATCACAACAGAGTTCTGCCACACCGCAAGCAGGGGGTCTGCTGTCTGGCTTTCTCAAATTTGCCAATGATACAGTTTCAGCTCCTGCAAATCAGTCAGCTTCACCATCAGGCCAATCTGGCCAAACTACATCTCAAGGGCAAGGACAAACCACTGCTGCACAGCCTTCTGCTGGAGGACTCTTTTCTGGATTCTTAAAAATAGCTACAGATACAGTAACCGGGTCTCAGCCAGCTCAATCCAGTCAGCAGTCACAGCCAGAGGTAGCTGACCAGACTGCAAAAACCGAGCAAAACCTGAGTCAAGGGGCAGCTCCTGCCTCCTCTTCAGCTTCAGGGCTCTTATCAGGACTGAAGAAATTAGGATCATTGGAAGGATCTCTCTCTAACAAAGGTCAACCAGACCAGCAACAGATGCAACCTGAAGCCACGGATCAGCAAACAAAGCAGACTGAAGTAGCAGCAGAGAAACCACTTCAGAAAGCAACGCCAACACCACCACAGCCAAGTGGATTGTTTGGAGGTTTGCTGAAAATCTCGGAACCAGCTCCACAGCAAGCGCCTCCTAATCAAGGAGGCTTCCTGTCTGGTTTGTTTGGAATCGGGAGCCAAGACCCTGCACCTGCAAGCCAACCACAGCACTCCCAAAGTCAGCCACAGGGTGTCAAATCTGGTAACCAACCGAATCAGCCACCAGGCAATAGACAAAACTTACAAAGACAAAGCCAAGTTCCGCCACAACAGGCTCCCAGTGGTCCTGGAGGGATGCTCACTGGATTGTTTAACAAAATTGCAGATGTTGGTGCTCCACAGCCAACAGCTGGGAGTCAACCAGCTCAGCAGCAATCACAAAGACCAGGCCCAAAAACACCTCAGCCACCACCTAATCAACAGGGAGGCTTTCTCTCTGGACTGTTTTCAGCTGGTCCCACTCCTCCACCTCAGCAGCAACCACCTACTAGTCAACAAAAGCAGCAGCAACCTCAACAAGGTAACAGACAACCTCTACGGAGGCAAAACCAGATCCCTGCACAACCTTCTGCTCCTGCACCAGAACCACAGCAGGGTGGGCTTTTGTCAGGACTTTTTAACAAGTTAGCATCTAGTGATACACCACAACAGCCCAGCACACATGCGGGGTCTCAGCAGGGCTCTAAACCTGCTCAGCCTGCAGGTCAACAGGCGTCTCAAACCAGTCAGCAAGGAGGGTTTTTATCTGGTCTGTTTGGACAGCAATCACCTCAACAACAACAACAACAACAACAGCAGCAACAACAACAACAGCAGCCTAGCAAAACAACCAGCCCTCAGCCAACAGCAACTCAGCCACAAGGTCAAAGTGGCGGGCTCTTTTCTGGTATTCTTAAGCTCGCCTCTGGAGACAATTTAACACAAGAACAGCAATCACCTCAACCTCCTCAGGCAGGACAACCAGTTAAGCCAGGGCAGAATCCATCTCAGCCTGAATCTGGAGGACTATTCTCAGGCCTGTTAACTAAAATCTCAGCTACCGTGGAGCAGTCATCGTCACTTGCCGATCAGGCGAGCCCTCAAAAATCACAGCAGCAGCAGCAGCCACGTGCAGGACAAAGTCGGCCACAGGTTCAGAGAACTAAACCAGTAGAGGTGCATTCCTCTGAAGAAGTGTTGCCTGACAAGGATTCAAAAGCTCCTGCCCAAAAAGGATTTCTTTCAGGCCTTTTTAATGTTCCAGAAGAGCTGCAATCAAAAACGCCTCAGCCATCCACCCCTCAGCCATCCACCCCTCAGCCTGGGAAGGAGGAACCAAAAAGCATCACAAGTGGCACATCTACAGGTTTATTGTCCAGCATTTTCAAAACAGGCCCAAGTAATGAAAGCACTTCAGCTTCAGGAAAGGAAAAGGAAAAAGTTCCTCTTGGTCCTTCATTGCCAAAGAGCAAAGAGGAGATCCCTTCAAGTGCAGCAACACTCACAACTACTGCTAATCCAGCAGCTGACACCCACAAAGAAAACCTGCAATCTCAAGTTCAGCAAGATCCTTCAATCACCCCAACACAGCTTTATCTGGAGGAAATTCAGCGTCTCTTATATGGGACAGCAAATGAATATGGTTACAAAGACCTGCTATTCAACTTTACAGAGCACGGTGTTATTCCACCTGAGTTATATGAACACCAGTGTCTTATTGAAGCTCTTTTGTGGCAACAACTCAATGATTATGCCCTTGCTGAAGCTCTAGCAAAACAAGTTCGAGAAAGCCACCAAACACAACAAAGGCACGTACCACCCACGATTATAGAACCCGGACCGGAAAGTAATGCATGGTTGAATCCTAAAGAAATGGACATCAGGGACTTTAATATACCGTCACATCCATGGAGGGATGCCGCTGCTCAGCTTTTTGACAGCAGAAATCGCTTTTTTGAGACAGATGAAAATGTCATTTTGTTTGACATGAGTTGCAAAGACAAGAAGTCCTGGAGCAGCTGCGACCATTTGAATGATCTCAACGGTAACAAAAAGCCATGGATCGCAAAGGGTAGCGCTCTAAATCTCTCGACAGAAAAAACAAAGACACGGCTAAGTAGATGTCAGTCACTTACAGAATATAATGTACAAGAAATCAGCAAAGTGTCAGAAAAAAGTGCAGTTAACAGTCAGATAAACGGGGAAGACTTTGACTTGAAATCAGCAACGGAATTTTTAAAACGCCTCGCCGCAAAAAAGGGTCCAGTTGACTTAAGACAGGGTGCCCTGGATTTAAGCAGGTCAGCAGGTATTGCAGAGGGTGGAGATGAAGAAATGCTGTTTGAAGATGCTGAGTGGTACCAGCAATGGCTTTCGCTGTTAGAGCAAGGGTTGTGGTGGCCAGCTGAAGCTGGGGACTGTGGCTATTATGTCTATACAGATGAAGATTACATTTACTCTCTTTTAACTGACAAATCTGGTAGGCATCTCTATGCCTGTGCCACGGAAGAAGATATGCAAACTCTAGGTCATATCACTGAAAATATTGCAAACATTCTAAAACAAAAGGAAACTGATAAAGTGACCCTCTGTGGTTTTAAGATCCCCCTTGGTGATGAGAGTAAATGCATCTGGACTCCAGGCAAACAGCAAAATAGCTTATTGCAATCAGATACACCCGTTGATCTTACAGCAGCCCTTAAAAAAGGTGAAAAAATAATGAACATGAATTTAGAAAACTTCTCTCAAATGTTTCAGGAGTCCATGTCTTTTCAAGCAGAACAAGCTGTCGACTTTAGTATGTACAAGCTTAAAAAGATAAAGGTGGAATCTGTACAAAATACTTACAGCTATCAAGAAGAGCCAATGGAAGCAGCTGATTTTAGTTTAAAGACTCTAAAAGGGGGGCGTGGAGGTCCATACTGGAAGGATCAACAGATCAAAGATGTGCTTGCACCTTCACCTGCATGCTCTCCTGGGCGCTATTTAACTCCAGTCTCTCAAAATAAGCGCTATCCAATCCCTGAGATCAGGATTGCTGATGTGGATGCTACACATGCTGACCAATCAAGACTAAAGTCAGGCTCCATACTTTCAGGAATGATCGGAAAGCCCACTGGCACTGAAGCAAGTAAAGCTGAAAACCTGTCAACATCTCCTACGCCAACACCTGTGCCAAGCAAGCTTTCGGAGGCTTCGAAAAGTGTGCATGGGACTCCACCGACGTGCATGGGACTCCACCCAAAAATTCCAGAGCCTGTACAACCACGAAGGAAGCTTCCTACACCATCACCTACCACTACAACAAGCAGTCCTATAACTCCGTCAGCACAGGCAGCTTCTGTGAGGAGTCCAGCCATGACATCCACTGCAACTGTGCCTTCTTTCCCCCTGCAGAGACCCCAGCTTGTAAGGCAACCATCTCAGGCAGATAAACCCAGAGTAACAACCCAAGCAAATAAGACCACCATCACAGCTATCAGCAAAGAGAGCAGCCCTTCAGTGGCCCAGACATCCACCCAGCCTGAGAAGCAGTCTCAGGATTCCTCCAAGGAATTTACACCAAAGTTACACATACTAAATGACACTTCAGTTACATATAGTGAAGCCCACCTTTACAATAAGAATCAGAAATCTTTTTCCTCTCCCATTGGTTCTCAATTATCTAATAAAGTCCTAGATTTTTCTGCTACAACGAACAAAAATCAAGAGATCAAACAAAAAGATGTGGATGATACCACTAGTAAATCTAAAAAAATAAACGAGGTTGTTGATTTTACAAAGTACAAATTGAAAAGATTCAAAGAGAAGCAGCAGACTAATACTGAGACAAATGAAGACTTAAGTGAGAGTAGGGGAAATGCTGTAGATCTTACTAAACAAACTGAGGAAGATGAAGTTGAATGGCCAACTCCAGATTATCCCAGTGTGGCTTCACAACAGAACACTCCAACAGTTTCTCAGACAAATACGGACAAGCCTACTGTTCAACTAAACAGAATAGAGAGAAGAATGTCCAGGCCAGAAGTTGGAATTGTCCATGTACCCCCTCCAGTGCATACACAGCGACCATCAGCCTCTCAGAGCACCCCTAAAAGAGCAGAGACAAACCAAACTGATGTCGAAGCCCCTACAAAAGCTCCAGAAGTTATTTCTCCCAAGCTAACTCGTGCTTCTGCTGTAAAATCAGACAGTTCTGATAGTAACATCACATCAGGAACAACAACGACCTCTACCATTACTGGTATTTCCACAACAGCATCTAACCTTGATGCAGGTCTCAAACAAACTGTGAAAACTGAGACTGTGCGATCACCTCTGATGAGCCCTGTTATGAGAAAACAAGTAGATATTCAGGAACAACTGTCTAAACAGCAAACACCACCTTTAGTTGCAAGTGGTCCTTCACAGCAGATTCCTGGGGACACTAAAAGAATAATATCTATGCCTCCTTCCTATCAAGTTATTGAAAAGGTCCAACACTATCAGAGAAACACTGCACCAGCAAATGCAGTCAAGGCTACATTAGATATGTCTGTAAAGGCAACAGCCAAGCAGGTGCCGCAAACTGCTACGCCACCAAAAGAGCCTGACAGTGAGGCACTTTCATTAACAAGGAGAAAACCGATAGCTCGTGTGGAGACAGAAAAAAGTTTAAGTCACCAGGAATCTATTGATTTAACCTGTAGATCAGTATCCCAGCAACAACCAGATTATATTCATTTCCAACCTGTAAAGGAGACAGCGAGTTCCCTGAACAGCACACAGGACTTGACCTCAAAATCTGCCAGCTTGAGGGAAGTGACCCCAACTGTGGCAATTCCCTCTGAAAAACTGCATGGTGGCTCTTTAGTGACTGTACAGTCTGTTCGCCAACAGGTGACTGAGATTAAGCATCACAGTCTCTCAGATTCTGTGCTAAACCAACAACAATTCTGGCAGACCAAACCAAGGCTCATAACACAGTCGAATCAGTCATTGTCTCAGTCATCAGTCATAAAACAAACACATGAGACATCAGTTTCAACGAAACATGCAACAGCAGCTGCTCTGGATATGTCACCCAAGCCATGTCAAGGCACACTGGAAAAAACTGTGTCCAAAAATGAGTGTGCTCCAGATCAAGCAATTCCACTTGTAAATAAGCCAAGTGCAAGAGCAGTAGCTAGGAGAGATTCTGTTGGTGTCCCACTGGTAGTTGACCCAACTTCACTAGATTCAAAAAGCTCAACACAATCTCAAGATGTGACCCCTGTGCTAAAAAGACAAGCCGTCCCTATTCTAAAGCAATCTCTTCCCAGCTCTATGGCGATGCAGCATTCCTTTGTGTCACAATCCACTACCCACCGGCAGTCACTCAGTACAGCTCCAGCAAACTCTGTAAAAGGAACAGTTGATATGTCAAACAAGGCATGCCAATCTGAAGCAGTGGCACAACTTTCGGATCTAGTATCACTGGTGCGCACAAGACGATCAAGCTTAACGTATTCTCAAGGAGATTCTGTTGGTGTTCCATTAATTGTAGAGACCCAACATCCCCAAGAACAACCCAAAAGACAACCGGCAAAAGTAATAGGATCACCAAAACCAGTCCAACAAGGATTTATGCAGAGCGGATCTCGAGAAACATCTGCACCTGCCAATTCAATCAGAAGCTTCCTAGACATGTCTCCAAAATCTCAACAGAAGCAGTCAGACACAGCTCCTGTGATCTTATCATCTGGAGTGGTGCAGTTAGTTAGGGACAAGACAACTATCATTAGGAATGGTTCTGCTGGGGTTCCACTCATAGTGGAACAAACTGCATGTCAACAAAGAAGACGGGTTGTGGGTGGATTCAACACAACTGAGACTCTGCATAGACAGATTTCAACGCACCAATATAATGACATGTTGTCTAAGTCAAAGACCACTTACAAAAACACAAACCAACATAATATGCCAGTAGACTTCTCAGCAAGAGACATTTCAAGTACAAGCCATCGTTCAAACATTCAAACTGAGCTCAAAGATGGAGAACCCATGAACTTTACAAATAAAAAAGCAAAGAAAGAAATATATGAAAGAATGCAGAGTGAGGGGCCGTCGCAAAAGAAAACAATTGTCGGCATTGTTGATCTAACTGTGGATCTTAAAAGCAAAACTACAGTTGTTGATCATCAAGATGTAAAGGATTACACCTCTCCTTTTGTATCTTTACCACCTGAATACACTCTGTCTTGTCTGCAACAATATCCACCTGTAAACAGTAATGAGGAGGCCAGAGTTGACACCACACTTTCTCAAACTCAGACATTATCACAATCCATTGCTGATAAACAGACCACCACACAACCTACAACACAATACAGAATGCAGTCAGGACCAGGATTAAACTCAGAACAAGTGATTTCTTCATTTTCTTCTATGGTTCCCAATGAAAGGAGGATGCAACCTCCTCAGCGCGTTGCTTCCCAGGCTGCTCAGGGCAGTGAATTGACTCGTTCATCGCCTTATGGTGCATATGAACAGTTCAGTGGTGTATATCATCAATCCCAGAGACCACAACAGCAGTCTCAAAACATACCTCAGCTGCAAACACAACAGTCAGTTCCACAGCAGCCTTACCGTCATCCTGGTATGGAAACAGGACAGACTCCATTAATAGTAAGCTCTCAGCCACAGGCTCTGAAGTTGCAGAAGCAAAATACAAGTGTTCATCAAGACATGACCCAAAGACCTAAAATCCTAATCAAACAAGCAACTATAGATAGCTATGGAAGCACTGAGGAGAATGAAGACAGTGGAGCCATAACAACTAGTAGAACTCCGTCTGTTCCTTACTCAACCCAGCAAATGTATGGTGAATCCAAAGCTCTTCCTACACCATTGCCTTTGAATACTCAGATGGGTGTCATTGCCCAACAAGAACCAACCAAATACAGAACTGAGCCTTTATTACCATCTCGAGTGATGCAGCCTGTCCACAATGTTCCTGCTGCTACATATTATGCACAGGGACCTCCTGAGGTATCAAAACAACATGTTAAGAGCGAAAGTCTTGTCACTGCCCAACGTCATTATACACCAACTGTACCGTCAAGTACTGTAGCATCAATTCAAGGTGCAACACAAGTTACCACAATAGTATCACAGCCTGCCACAAGACATTCCCCAATGTCTACAATACATGCAATGAGTAGCTATCAGAATCAAGGCCTCAGAACTGAACCACAAACACCTCAGGTATCTGTAACAACAACAACAGTTTCCACCTCTGTCAAGGGCTTAATTAACAGATTCAATGAATTGGAGTCACAGTCTTTTGCCGTTTCAAGACCAGCTACTGTAATGCCTCACCAGACTGAGATTGTGTCAAAACCTTTGGACCATACTACACATGTCAGTTCACCACAAATGTCTGCTGTTGGACAAGGGAGGGTCTCTCCAGTAACTCCTCTTGTTGGAATATCGGAGAAAGTTGCTTCAAGCCCACAAATTCCTTTTGTGCCAAGTTCTCAGTCTTTCACACAAGTGACATCTGAAGTTAACCTGGCTACTTCAACGGAATCACTCAAACATCAATCTATAACTATGCAATCACCAGCCATTTCACCAGTCCTTGAATCACAACACAGAGATATGATTTTGAATTATGCAAATCAGCAAGCATCCTCGCTGGTGTCACCAGTGGACTTTACACAACAACCACAGACAACACTAGTTGGAAGTCCATTAAGAGAAACACCAGGAAAACAATGGCCTACTCCTGAAACTTCACCAATGGGACCACCAGATACCAAGCTACCTGAAGGAGTCTCAATGATTGATGCTTCACAAACATTACCAGATAAAATTACTTTAGTTAAATCAGACATGTCACAACAAGGTTCACAGGAGACTAAAAAGTCTATATCCACAGACCCTACCAGTGGTGAAAAGATAAATCCTGAAGTCAATGTACCACAAGAACAAAGACAACAGCCAAGGTCAATCTACATTGGTATTAATTCCTCAGAAATACCTCCTGCTGGTACAGAATATGGACCAAGTGAGTCAAGACCTTATCTAAGACTGCCCCATATCTTTGTCTCAGCGGCAAGCTCACCAGAAGAAGATACAAATGATCATGAATTAAATGAATATATGAAGGCTGATGTCCCTGAAGTCGGTGTCTCTGAAGATACAACTCCTAGTAAAGTTACACCAACAGATCATAAAGATACTTTACCCACTGATGTTGTTGCACAGTCTGATATTTCTAAAAATGGGAGTACAATAGAAAGCAATAGCATACAAGCATCTATTGATGTATCTAAGGAGGAGATTAAGACTTGCACACCAGATATACCACTCACACTAAGTACAACAGAATATATGCAAGTAAATGAAGAAGAGTTACAAAGCGTGCCAATTGAGAAAAAAACAGACACTGTCCTATCTGAAATTGAGGTAACTTCAAAGACTACAGAGACTCACAAACTACAACTTGAAGAGACTTCCACAGACAAAGAGCTAGTAACTCAAGACATAGTGCCCGTTGAAGAATTACAAACTGGGAGTGACCTAGCCTGCCAGGATGAAATACCATCTTCAGTAGAAAAACTGCCCGGGGTTGTTGAATCACTTCATGAGTCAGCCCACAAGACACAGGACAGCAAATCTCCAGATGTGGTCTTGTCCCAAAATGTTCAGTCGCTGAAAGAAGATGCCTCAGTTTCAGATGTCAAATCACTTGAAGGAGTTCAAGAGCTTCATGACAAAACTGAAAAAGATGTTACTGGTGACAGAACTGAAACGGATGTTACTGGTAACAAAATTGAAAAAGAGGCTCTTCTTGACAAAACTGACAAGGATGTTATTGGTGACAAAACTGAAAAGAATGTTCCTCTTGACAAAATTGAAAAGGATATTACTGATAAGAGTGAAAGGGATGTTACTGATGTCAAAAGTGAAAAGGGTGTTACTGATGATAAAAGTGAAAAGGATGTTACTGATGACAAAAGTGAAAAGGGTATTACTCCTGAGAAAACTGAAAAGGATGTTACGCTTGATAAAACTGAAAAGGATGTTGCGCCGGAGCCCAGTCCCATCAAAGTTCCCACAGAAGAAACTGCAGTCTCCAAGGAGGATAGTTCCACTATTGAGGGGGAACAACCCAATGAACAAGCAGGAAAGGGCATATTTTCAGTGTTTAGTGGTTCGACTGCAGCCCCACAACAGCCCTCTTCCCAGTCTGGATTATCTATTCTCGGTGGTATTCTTCCTGGCGCATCTAGCAAAGATGCTCCAGGGACAGGGTTGCTTTCAATGTTTGGTGGGTCAAATGCCCCCTCTTCTTCTGAAACCAAAGACACACCACCACCACCAGCTCCCCAAGAACCTCAGTCAAAAGGCCTATTCTCCATGTTCGGTGGGTCCAGCAGTCAGACCCCAGTTGGTCCAAGGGGTCCAACTGCGCAGGGTGTCCGGCCCAGAGGTCCTCCACCCAAAGAACCTCCAGGAAAAGGTCTGTTTTCCATGTTTGGTGGACCTACACCTCAACAGCCACCCAGTCCGAGAGGTCATCAAGGGGGTGGTGCCCCACCAAGGGGTCCTCCTTCTGGATCTTCTCTATTTGGTGGCATCATACCAGGTTCTGCGGCACCGAAAGATACCCCAGGCACTGGATTGTTTTCCAAGTTTGGTGGTCTTGGTCCCCAGTCCCAGGCCGGACCTAGAATGCGTCCACCTGGACCAGCAGCTACACCACCAAGACCCAGTGGTCCAGATATCCCAGGGAAGGGACTGTTCTCTATGTTTGGTGGGCAAAGCCAAAAACCACCAGAAGCACCACCTGCAGTTTCTAAACCACCTGAATCAGAAGGAGTTTTTTCAGTGTTTTCACTTGGTGGGAGTTCTGATAGTAATAAACCAAAAACTGGGTTTGGCTTATTTGGAATGTCTTTCATGGAGGAAACCAAAACAGAGCCAGAAAAAACTACCCCTGTTAAGGAAGAGCTTGCACCAGAACAAGTCAAGCCCGCAGACACAAAAGCTTCCACAGCAGAATCAAAGGAAGATAGTGTCGAAACCATCAAAAATGTACCCTACGAGTCTCTCGCTGCAGCATCCGTTAGGGAGGAACTTCAAGTGAAGTCTCAAAATGTCCCAGCTTCAACCAAACATACCACTGAAACTCCTACAGAAATTTCTACTCCCATGGCAAATATAGACATGGATAAAGAGACTACAATACAAAAAAGCCTTCCTTCAGTTGTGACTGAAGTCTCTATCACAGATACATCAAGCACAATTAGCAATCTGGCAGAGAAGGAGATGCCCATTGACCACCAAGCTGTAAAAGAAGTTACTGACATACAGTCAGACATCTTAAGTGAATGTAAGGAACCAAAAGATGTAGTGGATGTTGAGAAAAAGGCTGCTGAATCAGAAACTGGTGTTTTAGAGATAAAGAGCTCAAGTGATGTACTCGATAGAGACAACATTAAAATTTCTTCAGAAAATGATACCGTTCAAATGCCAGAAAGTGTTAATGATTCAATTGAAAAACTAACAGGCTCTGATATGGGTGGAGTAGACCAGGTAAAAGCTACTGTTGAAGGGGAGGTTATACCTTCAGAGACAGAAAAACAAACCGAGGTGGCATTGAAAGTTGCTGGTGAAGAGGAAACCCTGACTGCTGATGTTGAGAAGTCATCAGAGGAGTCATTGAAAGTTGTTGGTGAAGAACAAACACCAGTTGCTGATGTTGAAAAATCATCTGAGGAGGCTTTGAAAGTTGCCATCGAAGAAGAAAAAGTGGTCACTGATATAGAAATGGAAACCAAAGAGGCAACTGGGATTGATTCAGCCACAGAAATGGCAGAAAAACTTACCAAAGAAGCTGTGGTGAGTACAGTTTTAGAATCTGAGAAAGACATGAAAGTCTCATCTGAAGAAACTGAAGCAAAATCAGAGGTTACAACAGAACCTGCAGGTGGATTAGAGAAGACGTCTGAAGGTACTCCTGGGGCAATTATCCCTGCATCAAATGAAGAAAAACTCGTTGAGGGTAGTCAAGTAGCACCTGCTGGTCCTCCACCACAGCAACATCCCATGCCGTGCATGCCCAGAGCACCTGGCCCATCGGGACCCAGAATGGGAGGACCAAGAATGGAAGGACCACGAATGGGAGGACCACGGATGGCAGGTCCAAGAATGGCTGGAACCAGAATGGCTGGTCCCAGGATGGCTGGTCCAAGACAACCAGGACCACAAAAGACCCCAGAACCAGCACCCTTTTCTGGATTCATGTCAATGTTTTCTACTCCAAGTGCCCCAAGTAAAACCTCAACTGTTGGTGGATTTTTTTCAAGTTCACCAGGATCACTTTTTGGATCATCACCAGCTCCTCGTCAGCCACAGCAGCATCAGCAGCAACAACAGAAAAGTTCATTTTTTGGTCTTCCAAGCAGCATTGGGACAGAGTCCCTGACCAGTGACCTATTTGGTATGTTCAAAGGTCCGGAGTCAACTAAACCTGAGGAACCACAACAGCCAGAGAAAGAGCCCGATCAAAGTGATTCCTCTGCAAATGTGTCAAATTCTGATAACACTGAAAAGCTGGCTGAAGCGAGTACACCTTTACATGATGAAGGACAAGTTAAAGGTACAGAGGAACCTGAGCTACCTGAAAAAGGACTACTGGAAGAGGCACAAAGAAAAGACAAAACAGAAACAGAGGAAGGTTCTGCCACAGAATCTACCACATGCCCTATAAAAGAGGCAGGAGAAGAGGAACCTGCCAAACTTTCAGAAGGACCAGTTTCTGCAGAGTCTGACAAAGCTGCACCTCCAACGGCTCCTGAAACCAAGGGCATGTTTGACATACCTGGTCTGACCACTCCTAAATTTGGTTTTATGTCTGTAGCTGCTGAAGGCACTTCATCAATTGGATCCCTTTTCTCCACCGCAACATCCCCAGCTGCTGCTGCCAAGACTCCACAGTCACAACAAACAGATGGTGGTCTCTTTTCAGGCTTCAAATCCCTTTCAGCTGGCATCTTTCAGGATGACAAACCAACAGGAAAGGAAGAACCACCAAGTGCTCCATCTGTGTTTGGTTTGAAACTAACCTCAATGTTTGGGCCCTCTGATTCTCCCAAACCTGAATCCACCCCTCCTCCTATCATGAACCAACCTCAGTCTGAAGGTCCAAAACCTACAGCGGAGTCAGAAGAACCAGAACCCGACAAACCTTCCCCCGGTTCAGGAGACACCGGAAGTGCGGATGCCAGTGACACAGAAAGTCCAACAGAAACATCGAAAACAGGAAGTTGTGATACCTTAGCACAGACTCCACAGTCTGACCTCCCTTCTTACTCAGGTTCCATTACAGAAAGTTTGGATAAACCTCAGGTTAAAATTACCCCATCCGAGTTAGACAAAGGTGAAGTAAGCACACCCGACACCATGCACGCAGATATGGGAGCAGATCAACCGAAGGACCTCTTGCAAAAGGAAGCTGCAAAAAGGCTAGTACCTGTATGATAAATGGCACTGTTCATTTATCATGCTGTTGTAGATAGTCATGAAGTCCTTTTCCTCATCCTTGTTTCTCATTATTTTCCTAGTCTCCATAGTTTGTTCTGTTTGGACCATTGTGCTCCTTTCCCATATACTTTTTGAACCTCATGAGTTGTGTGATCAAAGCAAATAACATGAGATGATCGTATGTCAGAAGGTGTGCATCGTTTAGAATACATTTACCAGATCTATTTTATGCCAGCTCTGCAAAACATTCATTGACATTGATGGAAGCAGGATGAATTAAGAAGCTGATGGTTTTATTTATTAACTTTGCACTGCTGAGGCGGTTACAGAGCCTCCGCCTCCCTCTGTCCCCTGCAGTTTTCTGAATTATTTCCAAGTCTCAGCCAATTTGTTTAAATGAATCAAACTCTGAAAGATTTACGACGGTGTTGCAGCACGCACCGTAGAGGCAGGCTGGACACTGGAATAAAACAAACGGTGAGAAGTAATTTGGCCCACACCCAAGACAAAGTAAATCATTCCAGTTAAAGCGCGGGGCCAATTTCCTCGTTAGGAGTCTCAATCATCCAGCAGTCACACATCTCTCCTTCGGAGTTGGTGACTTATTATTTTAATCATGCACAGTAGGGTAGGCATCTCTCCTCTAACACTTTTATACTTTGTGTTTAATGGTATTAGAAATTAGAGGTAGCCTAGGTGACATGCACTCATCACCTTAAAGATCTCTTAAATGTGCTGCTTTTGATAATTGAAAAGATATTTTTTTTATTTTGCACCAAGATGAAATTATTTCATTTATCCAATCCTGATTTTGGCTTTATCTTTGGAGCTTTTTCCTTCGGAACCCTTTCAGTTTTCCATCCCTTTTCCTCTGTCAATTGTAAAATTTATGCTTCTTTTGCCCTTGTTACTTGTTTTTCTCCTTGAAATATTGGATCCCCTTAGTTTAAATTTGCTTTCTTAATCAAAGCAAAGACATTTCCGTTTATTGGAAATGACTTATAATTAATTATGCCACATGTTTGGATTGAATTTACGAATAAGTGCTACAATCTGACTTTTCTACAGCCCGCTGGACAGCAGTCATCTGGATTCATCTGGCAACCTCAGCCCCATCAGCTCCCAGCTCAGCTCTGAGCTGGAGGAGCGCCCACATCCAGAATCCGGTGCCCCCAGCGTCCCTCGACCTCCCCTTCGAAGCCAATCGTCCACTTGGAATGCGGATGAGGAGGTCGAGAAGGAAGTGAACGCCCTCCCAGAGCCTGGTTCCAATAAAGATTTGAAGGACTCTTCTGTTATCCTCCCCAAGCCGACCTTTGATGTCTATGACAACAAGAATCAGACCAAACTCAGGTACATTATAAATGTGAATATAAACAGGTTAGAATAGATTGCTGAGGGCATTGTGACATCAGTGTGGCCGAAAAACAAGGGAGTACATTTCCTGTGTTGCCACGGCAACGAGATTCTTTATTTTGAAGTTTATTGGTCTGTCTTCTTATGTGTCCTTCTGAAACTGTAGATCTCTTTTTGATCTTCCCAGTTTGTTCGAGGACGGGCCTCCACCTTGCTCTCCATCTAGGGTTCGCTGGCTTAAAGCATACAACAAAGTTCGAGTAAAGATCATTGGGGTAGGAAGATGTCTTTTTTCTGTTCTCTAATCTGTTATTACCGCTCTGTTGGACTCTCAAATACAACTAGACACACATATAGTAGGTTATTTATACTTTATTATATAAGATAAACATTTTCTCAGTATAAAAGCGGCATTTACATTGATGTTTTCCTCTCATGAAACATTCTCTACTTCTTTTTCTCTGTGGGTTGGTTGAGTTTCCAGTCATGCCACAACAATTTGCACCAATATCATTCCCCTAAATGGTTTCCTCTTTGATCTGGAAATCCATTTTTTATCAGCAGTTTCTTCATGACTTGCAATGACTGCCTCTCCAGGCAATATGGTGCTACAAGTACAATCGATCCGCTCAGATTATCGTACCAATCACCTTGGGGTGATTTACAGCTGACTGGAGTCTGTCTAAGTCCTTCAAAATTCACCTTTTAATGTGGTCGCTCCTCATTTAAATCATATCGGAAAAGATCCACAAATGCGCCATGGACATGTTCTGTATTCGTGCAAAGAAGAAGTGCATTTAACAGACAAAATTATTTTATTTTTATACATTGCAAATGAACAAATGTAAACACTTTCCCTTACTTCTGCTTCTATTATGCTGGTTAAAAAAACACAAGCCCGCCCTGGTGCATGCTGGTTATATACATGATAATAATTTATATAAGGGAATTTTGTTGGATTGACTCTTTTTCCTTTATTTATTTTTATATTAAATGTTTGCATATCTCAACTCGCTGCTTTCTATCAGACTCTAAAGGTGGGCCATGCTTCACCTTAGAACACTGTGGTTTGAAAACAAAACAATATCAACAAAGGTTGATGACATATGGGGAAAGAAATGATGACATTTAAACAAATGAAAATGGCTGCTGTATGGACGCAGTTTACCTTGATCTGGGTGGTTCCCATGGTGATGGCCTATTTTATCATGGGTGGGGTGGCTCTTGATGGACGGCCAAGTTATAGCACGTTTTCAACGTGACACCACGCTTTTGGAGAACCATTTCTTTTGAACCAAGGGTGGCAGGGAAACACCTGCAGGATGTAGCAAGAGGCCCAGAGTTGGCTATGTTTGCGTGGAATCTGATAAAATTAAGGGAAAACATCACAGGTAACATCTTGGGTGGATGGATGGACGGACGCACGGACAGACAGATGGACATAATGTTAAGGTTCTCTACCCATAGATTCCAGCGACATGCTCCTCTGGCATGGGTTTGATTTGCACCACAGGTCTGGTTCAGCACTGGCTGGCAGAGTGTGCAGCTCATCTATAGTCTTGTGCTGATATTTTTTATTGATGGGACTGGAATTAGGATCAACTAATTCCATGAAAACCTTTAACAAAACTAATGTGAAGGATATTTTTCGCTATCATCTTCAGATGAGGTTCATGTATAATGACAAATCTAACCATTGATTGCTGATTGGTGGATGGACCTTCTGATTGATGGTTTGCTTTCCAGCGACTGGATGTAGTCATGTTTGACTGGTGATGTGCTGATTTTTCCTAGATGAGGTTTCACTGAATCTGTTTTTTCATTTTTTTAACCCTCTGGATGTCTTTTATATTAGCAACACATTATGTATAGTTTTATCCTGGTGGTTGGCAAACAGCTCTGTAAATGAACGTCATCCTGTGTTGGTTGAAACAAGAGAGTCATATATCAAGACAATCGTTGCATAAAATATTATTAAATGACTCTTAGAAAAAAAATGTTACCAAGCTCTAATCTAGAGGCTGAACCTATATTTTCTAGTGTACCATATATTTCACATGGATGGCTAGCTTTATTAATCTCTTCAGATTTTATTTGTTGCTGTATATGTAACAATTATACAGATTTTAAACTACATTCCACCAAGTTTCTGCAGGTTTTGCTTCTTAAATCCCTTTGCTTAATGATCAGCCATTTTATCATCTGTTTAAACCTGATTAACATTCAGACAAAGCTGGTGGATGGACATGGAGGACATGAGTCGGAAGCACAATGATCCATTACCTGAGTATCTGCTCAGCCTAACCACCAGGGAGGTCAGTCTCCAGATAAGCAATGCTGCGGGTTAACCCAGATTAGTTTAATCGGTACCTCCGATTAGTTTATCTTTAATTACATGTAAGCTCATAACATGTGTTATTTGTGTTCATGCTCCCTCCATCCTCATTTTATTCATTTTTATTTCAATGAAGAATCTGTTCAGATGATTCTTTCAACTTATTTGCTTCCTGAGGATAAGAGGGAAACAAATGAAGTGGCAGGATAGTGAGATTACTGATGTGGAACCCATCAGGTGTAAAAGCGTTCAAGGCCCCGTGTTGACACAGAATCACTAAAGAGTCCTTGAGTCTGGCACAGATTTCCCCGATGTGTAGCAGCTGACCCTTTAAACTGACCTGTATGTGGCAGAAAGAAACAACTAGATTCCTGCAGGGAGAATAAATTTTCCAATTATTTGAGTTATCCTCCAAACGTGGATTTCTATTAGTGATGAAGCTGAAAACTCTCCAGCAACAGATGGAGTAGAGGCTCAAAACTGCCGGGAATCAAATCAGAAACTCGCTGATTTAATTTGCACGTTGTAGCACTTTGGGCTGTTCTGTTGTTTTTAAAATGGGTTATAAATAAAGTAGAGTTTGCACCCTTGATGTTTGCGCTTAACTGTAAAGTATTATGTTTTCTGATACATTCTAGACACGTCCAACACATAATGTAAAGAAATCTATGATACATTCCTGTGCATGTTTAAAAAAGATAAAATGCAACTTGTGGATGCAACCAAACTGATTCTGATTTTTCACACATCTTCTGGAGAATGAGGCAGAGAATCTACCATCAGACCTTTAGGGTCACTTTATGAACAGGCTATTAAAATCTTCTGTTTCATCGTAACCTGCAGAGCAATGAACATTTCAGACTATTTTCAAACTTGAGTCTATGGGTTCAATCTATCGCCCTGCTTGTGCTGTAAGATCCACCAGCATAGAGTGGAACTATCTAGAACTGTAATGCATCTTCCTGCCATTCAGCCTTTGGCCATCTACCTTTTCTTTAAAAGGCACAGTGGGAAGACTGAGGCGATATAAAGAGCTTTTTATTGCGCCCTGCCAGGGAACTGCAGATGAAAATGGGCTAATTTAGGCTAACTCTGGTATAATGCATCAAATGGAAACACATAAATCCCTTATAGATAAATAAATAAACTAAAATACTGTATATATCTGAAGCCGGAACACTGGACTGGATGTTTCCTCTTAAGCCAAGAGTTTAACTCTCTGTTTCAAGAGCTATAAGTCAATTTTGTTATTTCTTCTTGTCTGAGCTGGTTAATACAAAGACGGGCCATTCAAGCCCAGATCTGAGAGAATAATCAGATCATACTGTCCCGAGAGGCTCCTTCATCAGAGATTTTTATTTTGTTTTTAGATGCCCCAGAGAGGATGCCACACAGACCACCTACCTTTCCTGAACAATTAAACAAGCAGTCTCATTGCATGCTGGACTCATGTGAATAAGTTTGGAGTCTTGTGTGTTTTGTGGTTAAACGCAGCTTAACTAAATCAGATCCTTACTCTTAAGTCATATTTTAAATGGAAGGCGGCTAACCGGTTCACACTAAACTAGTTACTTGTGTTTCTGAAATAAATTACCATTAATCTGATTTAATGTGAATTCAGTTGAATGTTTACGGATCCGTAACACCTGCATATTAGCCAGATTATCAGCGTTGTAAACAAACTTAGTGAAAGTTAAGAAGTTTACTTCAGGTCAATCAAAATTGTGAATTTATTTGAACCTTTTATGACAGAGATACAAAGGAAATGATTTTCAGTGTCCGCACAGACTAACTTTTTAATATGTCTATAATTTGATAAATAGACTCAAATACGGTTGGGGAAAAACAAAAAGGTGATTTTTTTTTTAGGTAATCCAAAACATCTGAAAACTACTAACTGGTTGCAGGTGTGGGTGTCACAATTTGGCATAAAAGTTACCCTCCATCAAAAGCTTAGTCCTTCAGAAAAACTTGTGGTTTTAGGCCATTAATGACTTCGGGATTTCTGAACATAGATAAAAAAAAATTTAGGATGTATGATTTAGAATTTTTGCCTGATGTAAATATTTTACATTTGGCCGATAACCAAAACTGATACCGATACCAATGCCAATATTTTCACCTCCATGCTTAAATGCAGACACTCCTCTGATAGTTTCTGGGTCGTGAAATTAAAACCCAGTATTATTTTGCATAGTCTTTGTCATGTTGGCCTGTCGGCAGAACAGCTGAAAATGACGTAACATGTCCTCCTGCTGCAAAATAAGGAAAATATTTCAACTTGCTTTGTGTGCAACACTTCATATTCAATCATGACGATTGTTTTTAGACAAAAATAAGATGTGTGCATCCAGACTGGGATTACGTTCTCCCAGAGCCCGTTCGGCCAATATCGATATTTAACCTTGAAACCGATATCGTGCTGATAATATCGTGCATCCCTATAAAATAAATGATAATAATAATGCAGAGACATGAATGCTGAGAAGTCCTTGTGAGTTAGAAACACTGTCGGATGGTGGTGACCTTAGACAACCCCACATAACAGAAAATATGTCTCCCTGTATGGCAACAAGACTTGAAATATCGTTAATTCAACACAATATGTCGCTGCATTCAGAAATATAACCTGAAACCACATTACTCAGAGAGGAAGCCATTCATCACCTCGACATTGCACACATTTTCCATTTCAGCTGCTTTTGGAAAGGTTTAATGAACTTCTGGAAATATCGAGAGAGTCTAGGACCAAAAAACTGATTCTCTAATTTTATGTCAGACAATGCAATAAATCACAGCAGTAATTTTCTCTCACATTTCAGTCATTGTACAACATCGTCACGCAGAGACCTTCAGCCCAACACGGCTGTGATCTCTGATCTCCTTTTAATGTCATTGTTCGCCCAGTTACCGCACAGTGCTGGCTCTTTCATGTTTCCATCTACGTCTACCTTTAGTCATTCTTCTTCCCAAAGAGGAAGCTGCTGGTTTTATAAAGAAGTGTGACATTAGCGTTAGAGGTGTTCGGGGAGGTGTGGGATTGTTCCTCTGTGGTGAAAACAGCTTGAACTGAACTGACATGTGTGGCTGAGGATTATAAACCTGGATTGATTTTAGATAGCTGGGTGCATCTCAGTAGTCACGCTTTAACTTTGACTTTGATTGAGGCAGCGGTGCACCCAGTGGAAGCTCAGTACGCAATAAAGTGAAGTGATCAAAGGTTCTGGATCGTCTGCAGGGACGGTGCATGCCGCGGCAATGACACTGTATGTCTAAGAGAGAGTGGCATGTCTGAGAGATAAATGCAACATCTTGGACTCGCTCATTGTAATCATTCCAGATATTTTTATTGTCCCCAAATCCGTCAAAATGCCTCAGCAAACCTCCCATTTCAGTGTAGCTTAAGAAATCAGATTAATGATGGATCTGTTTGCTCTTCTTCCACGTTCAGGTGCTATTCCTCCCAAAGCTCTGAAACATGAAAAGGTGCGCATAAATATAAACACTCCTGTCTTTGTTGTAGGAGTAAAAGGAGGGAATCACTCCGGGCTCACCGTTGGCCAGCAGTCAGCACGTTAAGGACAAAAATAGTTCTCTTTACTTTGTTGCAAGAATTGTGCCATAGCAACAATATCCATTTCTATGGAAACACACCCTTACATTTGTATAAGATTAGCTCCCCGTCCCTGCTGTGTGTGTTTGGTGTAACGCTGTGCACACTTCCATCGCATAAAATGATAAGAGTTTAGTTTCTAGTTTTTTTTTTTAACTCAAGACTAAACCGAGAGCTTGAACTGAATTTTTAATTTGTGTTCACACGTGTCTGCTATCGCTTGTTTTCTGCTGCTTTTCTCAGCGGCTCAAACCGTTGCTATAAAAGGAAAATAGTGTCTAATTAGCATATTCCACCACGTCTGGTAGAACGCGTTCAGGTTTGTTTTGACATCCCATACTGCATAGAAAGAGAGGCTGTACTCACGTGAAACATGTTTTTTCATTTGTCATGTGTCAAAGCAACAGGAAAAATTTTGTATAACCTCTAAAACTGCTTGTACATTACTTGTTTACCTAGGATATACAAATACAAAGAACATCCTCCAGATTAAAAGGGATTAAAGGCTGAGTTTACTCCTTAACAACAGCAGTGTCCCTCTCATATTTTGTGCTTTTGGGAGCTGCAAACTTAATTGAAATTTATATTTCTTAATGATTTACATTTTCAGGATCAGGTGTTTTACTAAAACTTGATGTAATCAGAAACAGCAATGCTAAAGGCTCTAGTGTAAATTATTTGATCATATATTAAAGTCATGTAAGGCCTGAACAACTGTGTGGAAACACCAGAAAATCAGTAGTCGGAATAATATGGCCCTGTAACAAGATTAGAAAAAAATAAGTGTAAAAAGATTGCATATGTTGGGCCCAATGCTGTTTACATTATTGTAGTACTAAATGTGTCCACTAGGGGGCCAGACACAAAGATCAGATTGTGTAGAGGAAGTTTTTTCTGTATAGTGAAGCAATAAGTCTCAGATATGTGAGGTTAAAAGGTTGAAAATAAGAATAAAATTAAAAATGAAATAAAATTAAGTGCAGTATAATTTCTGCCAGTCAGCGCCAACATCTAAAGGGATTTTAGCGGATGACTGAATCGAGTAATAGAGACACAGAGTAATATTGTAAACTCAAGTTCTAGTAATGTCTGGGAAAATGGATTTAGTTGCATTTCGAGTCAAAAGAGCAGAAAAAGACTGAACAGATCTTAAGTTCAAGTGTCACTTTAACTCTCAAATTAACTTCTCAAACTTTTCAAGCCATAACCCGGCAAGGTAACCATTGACGGTTCTCTGTGTGCTTTTGGGAAGATTAAGAAGAAGTACTGTATACAATATATACTTTCAAAACACTTTCAAATGTCTAGACTGTCATAATGCAGGAAATTCTGGACCCAAATTAGCAGACCAACCACTGAAAATGCAGCACCAAAGTGAATTTATTACAGGGTTCAGACTGGCAGATTGGCTGCGGCGGATCGGGGAGAAGAGAAACTTGCTGGACACTCAGCAGGTGGAGGCAAGTGGAGCATGAATGGGGAAACTGATCCCAAAAAGGTCCAGCAGCAGATTCCAGGCAGCTGGAGGGCAGGCAGGCATGTGAACAGGCGGCAACAGATCTCAGGGTGCTGATCAGACAGGAGATAGAGAAAACGATCTGGCAGAGGTCAACTGCAGCCTGCAGCACTAAATACCCTGGTGCTGATTGTGCAATGCAGGGCAGGTGTAGAGGGGAAGGTTGAAGCAGTAGAAGCTCCA
>JAVQJG010027553.1:0-20224 GCA_036024015.1 Craterocephalus amniculus
CTCATCCAAAGTGATGAGGAGACACAAAAAGCGAAGGTTTACTATGCTAAGTTCCCCCCTGATGTGTACAGAAGAAAAGTGCTGCTCATGTACCCCATACTAAGTAAGTTACAGTGGGCTGAGCTCAGTTTACTGCATTGCATTGCACCTAAATGTCAAGAGATGTCTTATTTTGTGTGATTGGAAAAACAGTTTTCATTCTGAGAAATCTCTCTTGAATTGACCTTCATCACCAAGTCTGCATTTCCACATCATACAGGCCTATTCTCACTGCTCTGATAATTATAGCTCTCTTGGGGGAAATTATACACTGCCTAGGCAATAGCCACCAGGCTGCTGAATAGCATAATGAGGGCCAGCAAAAATAGTATATTAATAGTCCTGGTTTCCCAATGTCACAATGCAGTATCTTCTCAAAAAGTGTGAATGTGACCAAGCTTGGCTAAAAGTGCATTTTATTATGTCAGGGTGATGGAAAATGTGGTTTAATTGATGCATGCGAATAGATATGAAAGCCTGCTGAGGCTCACAGGCCAGTCACTCAGATCTCAATTCAGGACTTCTGCGGATGTTCTTTAATTTTTAAACAATGTAATGCAATTGTTACACGAACTCACCCTGTTGTGAACATGACTCTGCAAGATTAAGATTAATATGTAGTCATTATTTCTCCAAATAAAGTGTAAAGTGTGTAACCAGGAGGTGGCGAAGCACCCGTCTAAGCTTACATTTCCTGTGTCTGCAGGTACAGGGAACACTGTAATTGAGGCGGTGAGAGTGCTGATAGAGCATGGAGTCCAACCCAGACATATTATCCTTCTCAGCCTGTTCTCCACACCTCATGGTATACAAGCACCTGCTCACATTCAATTTACTTTTGTTTATGCATCAGATCACACATATAATCCTCAATCCCATCTGATGGTTAATTGTAATATTGACAATCTGTGGACCAGTATGGTCGTTTTTTTTTCCAATAAGCACTGACCAGGCCGCCATGACATTTAATATGGATATTCATAACTCAATTATTCAAACGCAAAGGGATGTTGCTATAAAGTGTACTAATAATTCTTTGGTTGAACTTCGGTTAATCCCTCTTCAGATTATTTGCTTATTATGTTACTTTTATTAGACACTAGCAGTGATGAGACAGGAAATAAGCAGGAAAAGGAAATGGCATGCACCGTAAGGGCCAATCTGCTGCAACAGGGACTTGTTGCTTAGACTGAATGCACAAATGGACGTAGCATAAACTTCTCACTCATTGCATTGTCCCTCGGTGATGCCTTCTGATGCTATTTTTAGCTGTTTTTGTTTCAATATGTAATGCGTTCAGTGATTCCTAGAGGGCACTTGAGTGTTATGCTGCACTAAATGTTGATGATTCCATCTTATGTTTGTCTTCAGTCACCTTTATTTTTTCTATCCTTGCTTTTATATTAATAGTGTATTTAATGGCCAAAGTTATAAAGTATTATAAGGAGTTGCAAGTGTTGAGGAGCCTGCAGATGCCCCCGGTTTACCAGAGCTTCAGTTTGGTTAGATTTCTCCATGTAGTCTGAAACTGTACTTTCTTTGGTTCAGTTTCAGTTTTGCTAAAACCTCAGGTGAAGTGTCAACTAGAAACTAACAGGTGGGCATTGTGGAGCAGAGAGAGGTGTTTCTGTCAGTGTTTGAGAAAAACAAGTCATTGCTAGTGGAAAGGAAATGAGCAATACTTTTTGTTTTAGCTCAGTATGTATGAAACCACCTCTTGCTAATGCATTAACTTAGCAGTGCCTTCTCGTCTTGCCTGAAATGCAAAGCTTCCATTATTAGTTTTCTCCATTAGTCAAATCTTAGTTGTAGCTTGACTCCCAATAGGAAAACTAAGACCAATGGGTATTTATCACTTGTTTTTAGCACTTATTTGAAAGAAATAAAATTATCTGTAACTACATTTAATATCAACCTCAGTGATACATTAGGATATTTTGATAGCTTTTGTAAATATAACACATTTACCTCTTCCAGGAGCCAAATCTATAATCCAGGAGTTTCCAGATATCACTATCTTGACGACAGAGGTTCATCCAGTGGCTCCAACACATTTTGGACAAAGATATTTTGGCACAGACTGACTCGAGGACAACCTGAGGAACATGATCAGCAAAATACTTTGGGTATATACAATTTTTTGTATACGTTTAGCTTGTATTTCATGTTCTCCTTGTTGTGCCAAATACTGCGACTTAATTTACAAAGCTCCTAAACTGTCACAAAATTATTAAAGTGATTGTATTTATCGCTTTTTTGTTGTGTATGCTCATGTTGTAGAAGAGAAACTGCAGTTTGACATGGATAACTTTATTTTGCATGTTACAACAACTGATGGATCAATAAAGAAAACGTATTTTAGTTTTACAGACAAACAGCAAATGAAAACGTGTCAGTATTTTTGTTTAAAAAAGAAAAGGAGGTGGCTAAAAGGGAAAACACCACAGTCCGTTATTCCAAAGATGGTTCAAAAGGAACTATGTGCTCTAACAACCTCTAACTTTTCTGGAACTGCATATTACCTGTCTTACACTCTCCAAATACATTCTACAGTTTGAGAAAAGCACATTGTTTTAATAGTGTCACAGAAAGGTGCAAAATATACAGAGACTGCCTGCAGCAGGTCAACTGGGGGGAGGGGGGGGGGTGAATATATTAATAAATACACAAGACTGTATGAAACACTCAACATTCACATATTTCCTAATAGTTTTCTACACATTTGTTTTTGTACAAACATCCATCTTGGATAAAACACAGTTTTTTGATTAAAACTGTATTTTTTCGACACATCAGTTTTTGGACGGGCTAACTTATAAAAAAAAACCAGACCTGATAAAGCAAATTAAGGTGTCCGAATCAAACAGTGTTGAGCTTCAGCAAAGGTCTTACCTTTCAGTCAGAAGCAAATAGAAATGATGATTTATAACTGACTAAATGCACAAGTCCTTAAACTGTCTCGATGATGAAAATCTAGTTCTATAGTAATAAAAATTTAGAAATACATCAACAAATAGGTTTTAAAAAATCATAGCATTATATTGCAGACCACTGTCCTCTACCAGCCAGTGGATGAGGATCAGCTGCTATAAGTATGTACATTTATAATTGTTTAAACAGATCAAAGAAAGAACTGCACAGAAGAGTAAAAGTCCTCCGATGCATGGGTTTGTGCATATGATAAAAGCTGTTTTCACTCCACTTTATTCTCCTAAACCACACTAGAGTTATCTTACTTATGATGAGACAATAACATATTTATAAACCATCATAGTTTGTCTCAAACATATCTCAGACGTAAAACTCAAACTGATACTGCATTTTCCTTTTAAATCAGCAACGTAACCAACAGCAGTGAGTAATGATATACAGTAAATTCAGGATATTACTTTGCTGAAAAATGACAAAATATATTAAGTAAACTATGATATTCAGATGTTGAATGATGTTTGCAAGGTTAGTTTTTCTGGTTACTGTCGCTTGATTTATCAAATATGAGTTAAACTGCAGCAGAGATGTTAAAATACTCTATAAAACCAGGAATATTAACAGATTCTTGCATAAATGTGTGCCTAAGTGTTTGCACAATGTACACACAGGCAGGATGATCAACAGGATACATTCTTAAGGAAAAAAAGTGACCCCCAACAATGAGGAATATGTCTGTAAATAAGGCGCAGGTCAACAAAGGTATTCTGATATACTTGGTTCGGTGGAGAGAAAAAGAAGAGGTGATATCTTGTGTTAATACGATGAAAACCCACCAAGACAACAGAATTACCACAAGAAAGCTCAGAAGCCTTCAGGATGTCAGATTCAATACCTACCCAGCAAAGACAAAGCCCTAAGGTGCAAACTGTAAACCATCTCTGAAACAGGCATGTTGAAAAGCAAAGTAGCAGACAAGTTTCCCACTCCAGTAAGATTATCAACAACCCCACAAAGGCCGAAGCCCTCAGATTAAATTTGATATGTTAAAAATAACTTGCTTGTTTTTTGGGGGGTAAGTGAGGTAATACTTCACAAGATTTCTCCAAATAAAACTCAGGCAGTTGTGCAGGGAAAGTAACACCGCCTCTGGTTACCCAGGGAGTTCCTTCGTTCATCATTATGTAAAACATCAGGGGAAAATTGGCAAAGATTATCCAGATTCAGGTTGTAATCCACATGTTTGGCCCTCTTCAGTGTCCCAACATCCACATGATTTGGAATGCAGTTACCTCAATGGTACACAGTGCGTGTCACAAGTCTACATCCTGTGTGTCTGTGTTATTCCTCCATCTCTATGGTGACAGAAGGGTCTACGTCTGCAACTGGAACAAAAGAAAATATATTTCAGCATGCAAAAATCACACTATTTTCAACAGATTATTATAAATGATCAAAGTAAATGGTGTGTTTTATGACCACCAGGTGGTAGCAGAATATTGTGGTGGAAATCCAAAGGAAAGCAGATATTCTGGACGAGACTGACAGCTCCAGACCATTAGACTTTAGCAAATATCTGCAGGCTGGGGCTACTCAAGCCTATAAATAACAGTTAACATTAACTAAGCTTTTTTTAATCAGAACTTATAAGCGCGTCCTAACTGCATATGCAATGCGAAAGGAGGGAGATATTTTAAAATTTTTAAATCTAAAGCTTTAATGTTTGCATAACTGAATGATGGAAAGTTTAGGGTCTGAGGTTGTATCCAGATTAGCTGAAAGTGTTGGTGCATTATAAAGACCACTTTGGCAATTTGTTTTGATAGAACTGCAGTCTAAGCTTGATGAAAAAAACTCCCTGGCCCCGAAACCGGAGTCCTCATCACCTGGATTTAACTAAACCAATAGGTAAGAGTCTTTCGGGGGCAGCATTATGATCTTAGGTTGCTTCCGCTGGTCAGAATAACCAGTGTTATGTGCTCACTAAATGATGTCAGCTGACTGCCTGAAAACACTGAATGATCAGATTTTTCCATTATTAGATCACACCCCTCCCCTCGATAGTGATCCCATGATTCATCTGACTTAAGTTGTGAAAGAGCGTCACATGAGACATCATTTTCACGCCTGGATTGAGTCAAGAGTCAAGACCTTTAACCCCACTGAGAAACCTAGGGATGTGTTGAAGGAAACTACGCACACCCATCTTCTACACAAGATCATGGTGAAAAACATGATGCAATTCTGGATGGAAATTAATGTAGTGACATTGCATAAACACAATGGGACTATATAACAGATAATGTGCCATAGTCAAAGTTAAAGGGAACTTTTTTTTGTCCAGGCAGTGTATTAAGCTAATAACTTGGGTATTAGAGAGTATATTTATGAAGATATGGCTAAAAAAGTCTATACCACAGAGAAATATCGACCTAAATCAGCCGGCCTGTTAACTGGATAAAAAAAAAAGACATCAAAGATATCCAGTTTCGAAATTATCAAAAATTTTGCAGAACAAACATGACGTTTTAGTAAACTCACCCAAGCTTCCTTCTTCAGACCCATCTTCTGACTCATCCCACATGTCCTCGTTAGCTAACAAGGGGTTTCGAGATTCAGAGTTGTAGCTCTTTAAGGGGAAGTAATGGCCGTTCCCTTGGCTGACACAAGAAGGTACAAAAGGAAATTAAGGTTTGTTAAAGATTCAAGACTGTTACCAGATTCCAATTCCTCACTCAACATTTTGTTCATTCAAACCGACTTTGTTTCCTGCAATCAGCTTCATATTACCCATCAACTAACCCCCCGTATTTTGACTTGGTTCAGAGCTCTAATGGAAAATTCAAACTTTCTTTATTTCTGTCTCTTGTCAGCAAACTCACCTGGTGAAGACAGGAATGAACCATAGTTTCCTATCCTCTCCAAACACCTGCTCCAAGTTTTTGCGTACGCTGACGTTAAACCCATTTCTGTCTGGTCCACCAAGAAAAACTGGAGCTGAAAAGGCCTCTGGAAAAGGAAAAGGAGCTTTGGGTCACAGTGTTTCTGTTCCATGTTTCTACAAATCGAACTTTAGATTTATGACATTAAAGAGTAGAAGTTTCACCAAGTTTTCCAGCCAGTATGTAAACTCTCACCTAAAGTGGATCTGTTCTTGGCCACTAACCAACAGTGGTAACCAAAGAGGAACATGAGGCTGACAAAGAACATAAGTGCCACAAACATGAGGAAGAGCACATGAAACTTTGCAGGCCCATTTGGCAAATCCCCCTGAGAGAGAAAAGCAACAGAATGAATAAACTTAGGAAAATGGTTGATGGGGTGTAGTAACCTATAATCTCACTAATATTAATGCAAACATGTAATACATTTACAGATCATGTTTGAGATATATTAAGATATAAAGGAAGAATGGAACTCACCGACCAGAACTTGAGGAAATACTGAAATACTGTTGCTGCGATGAATATACAGTACAACATGGAGTATGCAAGGAAAAGAAGGAAAAACTTGTAGTTGGAAAACCCAACACAGTTGTTCACCCTGTGAGAAAAAGAAATCCTGATGTCAGAATGCAGACAATACAGACGCATCCCAACATTAAAGCATTATAAGGGTTAATAAGTTATAACGTACCAGGGACAGTGATGATCCATCTTTAAGACACAGCTGAAAAGAAAACCCTTCATTTTACTACATAATTCTGAGAGTATGGCAACAAAAACAAAAATACCTGCATGCAATTACTCATGTAATAAAAAAAATGTACATTTAAGTGGTGTCTCCTCTTGCCAAAGAACAGCACTGATTGATCAGTAGGATCATATTTCTGAGATAAGATGCCAACATTCTCTAATTATCACAATAGTCCCTGCATGGCAAGCAAATATCTCCTTGCTTGGGGCAATCTGGCTAGATGAATGTATTGGGGAGGAAAGAAAGGCTTACGTTTCACAAACGGAGCAGTGGTGACAGCGGTCAGGCTTCAGTACCTGGCAGCGGTCACAGAACCTGATAGCTGGAGACAAGAGGATGGCTAGTTGAATGGGCGACATTTGAGCTGAGCATCCCCTTCATACACTTCCTGCAGCCTAGAATTTACCCTTAGCAATCAGCACTAATGAAAGAGATACATTGGCTGATTACTGTCGATGGGGATGCTCAGGAGCGCACAGAGCAAATTGCCCTCACCTCCTTCCATTCAACAAACACAGATTATGTGCGAGATGATGGATGGAGGCAGATGCACCTGGCTATTTACCCCGGTGTATGTGATATAGTTAAATCTCTGAGCAAACCACCTACCTCCAGATTGAGCTCGAGTGAAAATGGGCAGCTTCTTTGCAATTTCAACCAGGATCTGTTTCTGGGCATCTGGCCTCTCTTCCATCTCATATCGTTGCTTGTCCGAGTATGACAGCTGAAACTAAAGCAAAAACCACCAGTTCTTTAATTTATTATCAGTTTTGCATTTCACAGATTCAATGTACGCACAATCATCTTGTATTTTTAAGGATACCTTTTTGCATGGTGTAGCAGGAGGAGTAAATATGGACTTCCAGTAGGTCCAAGAGAACATCACAAAGCAGACATGAAACACCAGTAGATACGCCACTGTGAGCACAAAATAACCCACAATAAGACACAAAATCACGTTGGCACGAGATGAACTTATACTTTGACAGTGCACAATGCCTACAGCAGAAACGTAAGGGGAAGCTTACCCTTTTCCAAAGTGTTGGTGAGTGTAACTGTCAAAACAAAAACATCAAAACTATTAAAACACAAAATAAATTCAAGAAATACAGAAATGTAAATTCCAGGCTAACCAGACTAGCAAAATTTATCGGTTCTAATTACCTAAGAACAACAACATCACATTAGTTTTTGAATGAAACTGACAACAACATAACACTAAATTACACAAAATAATTGCATGTAAGCTAAAGAAAAGCTCAAATCGGCAGCTACTTCCGCCTAGTTTGCTAGCTCCAGCCCTGTCAATAAGGTTATTTTTGTCAACACTGCTGTGCGGTAATCTGCGGTGTTTGTGAGAAAATGGAGAAAACTATCAAATTCCGTCATACTTACAAAGACACAGCTCAAAGACGTAGGCATAGTAGGACCACAATACTACGGCAGTTATAATAAGAACAGGAATCCAGGAAAAAACCCTTTGACAGCATCTCAAACCTGAGGAGAGAGCCATATTCCATCAAACCTCAGCGCTCATCTGCGCTCGATTACTATTCCTGCAGCTTATCGATCAGCAGCATCCGGGAGCGATTGACTTCACTGAAGCTATGGTAGATTGATTTCTGTGCTGGTTTCTAGCTTTACATTGCTTTCAGCGTCTTTATTCTTTTTATATAGATGCATTTAAGGAATTTATTGAAAGAAAATATCTACTGCTTTATTAGCGAAATAATCTGTTGCAAACCAATGCTTTATGCCCACAATGCTCCCTACGTACTTATTTGGGTTTTTTTTTTTATCAAAAGCTATACAAACTGGATTTAGTAAGATGTGTTATGTGTTTAGTGTGTTCATTACTACTACTTTATAATCTCACCACCTTATTTCTGCAGGTATATTAAATCAAAGTAATAAATGCTAATTCAATGTAGCATAAGAAATAATTGAAAATGCATCTTGAATTATTCATGTTGTGCAGGTTTTTCTATATAGCATAAAATTATTTCATGAAACCCTTTTTTCCCACATTTTCAAAGTCTAGTCAGTAGAATTTAATTTTACCAAGCAACTGAATTTGAGTAACCACTATGAAAAAGGTCAGTGCAATGATAAAGTATGTGTACAAAGTTCACAACTAAAAGTAGGCAATCGTTCTCTGAGTGATGGTGCCATTAGGTGGTATTTACCAGTGAGCTAATAACAGGCAGCATTGCCATTTCCTACTTTTTTTTTCTCTCTTTTGAGAGGGAAATAAAATCAGCAAGCAAATCCAGTTGGATATGTCCTGCAGGCCACAATCAAGTGTTTTGACTTCCCAATATCAAAGCTATCAAAGTTATGTTTCAGGGTATAAGCTCTGAATAGTGTTGCAATTAATTAGTTTTAAACATAAAGAATATTACCCTCTTCTTCCCAAAATAATTCTCAGCGAATTACATAATTTTAAGCTGTTTCTAATTAGTGTAAAACTTTCTGGGCCAACTTTCAGTGGGTTTTTCAGTGCGCATTAACCTGGAGGCCACTAAGTGCTAAATTAGTATGTAATAAACTAAGACTGAACTGAGAAAGAAAGACAACTATGAAATCAGAAAACAAAACACAATGTATAATGATAAAAAAAAAAGTAAATTTTATGTTTGTTTTTGTTTTCATTTCATTTCAAAATGTGTCCGTTGCATGATAAGGCTTTTCATTGGACTTCGTCTTTACAGATAGGCTTTTATAATATGTGCTGAACATGGTTTGGCATCACGCTGCTGCAAACAAGGCAGCATTTATATCAGCTACACTGTCATATAACGCTGAAGTTGTTATGGGATGAGGACTAACCCTCCCCCATAACTTCACAAATGTCCTCTTAGCACATCAATGGATTGTTCCTCTGTCTCATTTCTTGTTTTCTTTGTGCCTGTAATGACTGCATCTACAGCCATGTTGATGTGGTAAGTAAACTACACCAAAACATCCCTTTTGCAATGCAGAATTATACAAGACAGATCTTATTTTGTTTTCTTTAGGTATGGGATTTAATTAACAGAGCAATACACAATTATTTTTTGTTTGGAATTAGTCTATTTAGTCTTTTTTCTCTTTAGTTTTCTGAGTCACTTTAGATGCAGCTGATCCAGCCCCTCAGCTGAGAATCTAAGGTAGCAAATGGGCAGAGTCTATATGATGAAAGAATGTGGTACTGACCGTAGGTTTTTGTGTGTTCTACCCCTCTTGTTTTTGTCTGGCTTTGTCCTATTTTAATTAGTTTTTAAATAGATCAGTTTGTTGAGTTAGTGTACTCTTTGAATATTCATTTAGATATTTTGAGTAGTTTGGTTACTTTAACCTGTTTTACTGGTCTGTTTTCTTGTTCATTTTTGTAAATATCTAATTAGTTTATTTTCGCGTTACATGAAAAAAAAAAAATTTTAACCAGCGTTTCTAACTGTCTTTTCACTGCTCAGTGGTCACAATGCCACACATAGTTTTCTCTGCATGATTTAGATTCTAAGTTTCAACCAGCATTTCTCATGATGGTTTTCAAAAATATTCTATCATGTCAGAATCATTTTTGTATTTAATGCAGTTCTTCCCACTCCACTCCATCTTAATTTAAGCAGAGCAAATATTTCTACGGATTCCCTCAATCATTGAATGGCATAATAAAATACTCTTTACATAATGGATATGAATTAATTCAACTTTCAATTCAACTTTATTTATATAGCACCAATTCATAACAACGTAATCTCAAGGCGCTTTTAATAAAATTACTGAACTCTGCAAAAAGTCTTTGGCAGTGGTAAAGTGACAGTTTCAAAGTAACATAATTCCTGTTCCTAATTCCTAAGTTACATAATTAGATGTGAGACATTTATTTATTTTTTTATCCTATATTTCCAGTTTGTTGTTGCCACACCTCACTGATTTAGCAGTAGGCCTATCTTGCTAGCATCAAGTTTTAAAAAAGAGATTTGGTCAGTTGTCTCTGATTTTAAAATAATTCCTTGTGCTCTGAACATATGACATGGCATTTACCTTTTTTGCTTGAAGATGCATTTTTTACGAACAATTAGAGAATAATACAGATTTTTTTAAATGTATTTTTCTGTGGTAGCGGAGTAGTTAAGTTTGTCCAAGCTGCTCCAGCTCCCCCTGGTTGTCTCAGCATGAGGCTTCCTGTCTCAACGAGGTATGAGATGAAAGTTGTACTGTAGGTGTTCAGTGGATCAGTTCCTCACAGAGTAGGTAAAAAGGACGATGTCTTCAGGGTGTCATGTTTAGCCTGATGACAGTTTAGTTCACATGTTGGTTTCTCGTGATGCTAATTCCTCTCTGACATCAGTGCTAATTGTGTTGTGGAAATAGTTGATGACATTTTACCTGTTGCACACTGAAACCCCAAAATTAATAAAGAATCACAGGTTTGTAGCTTTTGTCTTGCTTGCTTCCTGTGTGTTATCATTTGATTTCATCTATCATGAACACAGGAGAGGCCTGCCTCCAGCGGCTCACTCTGGATGGTGACAGATGTCAGATGTCTTGCTCTGCTGGAAATTCATTGGCAGCTTCTTCATCTTACTTCTGCAGGTCATCCTCGATTCACTGCTTGACGTTTTCAGGCAGATTCCAGCAACTGCCTGGAAACAGAGGAGCATATATATTCATTACAACAGAGCATGCAGTTGCATGTGCAATAGTAAAAGCAGATTGGACTATCTGTCTGGATCTAAATAAAGTGCTGTGTTCAATTTGTTTTGGTATTTTGTACAAGTGACTGATCGAAACAAGACTTTAAAGGACACAGGAGACATGAAAATAAATGTGTTCAATTTCTGTCATAAATTTAGATATTTTTGTATACAGAAAATAAAATGAACCCCTCATGTAATTTTCAGTGGTAACCAATAGGAGGCACTGTGAGACTGTTTTAAACGCTTTTAGATGCGTTTTAAACCTTCCAGATGCAATCCGTATGTTTGTGGCTTACAGCACCTTTCACTCATTGCTCCTCAGGCTCTTTTGCTGAATATGAATGTAAATATCCTGCTCTGCAAGTCTGAGGTCTTTATCTCAAGAGATTGACACTGCGTAATGAATATGTGTGCGAACAACAAGCTATCCCATTATACAGGTAATTAGACTTGTATAAACAGAATTTTGTCTTTTTGGTTTGCAGTCATCTTTTCAAGTCTAAAGGGAAAGAAAGACAGCTTATGTCACAATGCTCATGTCATGATCTGCGTTTAACAGCGAACGACTCTCAGCTCCTCAGACAGATGCCGTATGCTCCTTCTGTTCTCAGGATTTATGGTCTGCCGTCATACTCTGACGTGGACGTCCAACACAATGCGCAACGAGCAGTGTAATTGTCTCCCCATTACTGAATGCTGTGAAACTTCTCATCATGTCATGGGACCTCAGGTTTACTGGAGCATTTAACCGTGGACCCGCAGGCTCTGCACGCACAGTACCACCTGCTTTCCGACCTTTTACGTAATGCAGACTCATTCCCTGTCTCAGGGCCTTCTGGGAGAAGGGTGTGAGGTGAGCTGCACCCAACTCTAACCTCTTCTCCATCACACATGTTCTCCCCTCTTTTTCTCAAGGCCTATATCTTCAACACATTGTCCTCAGCTGGCTCTCCATCCAGTTCTTACTCCCTTTCCCCCCCTCCCCTCCTCACACTCTTCTCCATTTCCTCCACCCCCACCCCGCCTTTCACCTCTCTTCAGGCAACGGTGTCGGCAGCCGGGTGATGACAGCTCTTCTCTCATTCAACCGCTCACTGGAGGCAGGGAGCGGCCATCCATCCATCAGCACGGCAGCAAACCCCTCCACTACAAAGTCTTTGTGACTAGCAAAATAGTAACGGCCTTTTAATCAAAACATTTACCCCTGAGTAGAAGTAAAACACAAACAGCTCATATCAACAGGTTGAGGCAAACTCCAAGTCTCGGAGATGTGTGTGAGCAGATCGCGTTGGAAGTGCATTCCTTGCCGCCCTGGTGGTAGTCTACATCAACAGACAGTAGGGTCTGGAGGAGAGCCCGTTTGGGGGGAAGTCATGCGTGGCTGCAGAAAAGTGCAACGGGACCCCACTTTACAATGAGCCACCATACAAGTTTATTAACTGGCGAGAGGTGCACAATGGCAGACGTGGTGCAGTGTTATACGAGTTTACTCTTAAGCTGCTCCTCACCGTTATGCCTTGAAGATGAAGTGGCACTTGTGCAAGTGTGCAACAAAGGCAAGTGTGCATTTCATTCGACCCCTGAGACTCTCATGTCATGCAGTTGTGCTCTGCAGATCCAGGGAATGCTGATGATGCTAAGCACTTGGGATGGTGATGAATCTAGGAGGTGTGTGGGTGTGTGTTGGCACAACAGGAAAAGCAGACAAATTGTGGTATTGTTTGCTTTGTGTGTTTGTAGACTTCATGTCTGTCTCTGTTTTTCTGCAACACAACAAGATGATGCTGTATTGAGTTTGATAGGATTGCCATTTCATTCCCTGCATGCTTCAGCGTCTGGACAGGGAATTCATCATGTGTACACCCGTTTGAAGTCGACAGGGAGCACATATTGGAAAGTCTGCATTCATCTTAGAGTCTTGTCATTGGTGTGTGTGCAGGTGATCAAAGCAAAGCTGTTTTGAGTTGCCCACATTTAGACAAAAGGTATGTGTGCGAAAATCAGACATGAGCACAGGAGTAATTAAATAGGCAGACCTTTGCAAGAAAGCACAGCAATGACTTCACAGAACATGGTCGCACAAGTCACTTGCAATTTAGTTTAACACAACACAGAATGAGACTTAATCCATTCTAAATTCAACCTATTAACACCGATGCACAGCAGGGAGACATGTCTTGTTTTGATGCATTATGCATGTATGAGTAAGTCGGGTTGTAATTATGAAGAATAATGCATCCCATTTCTGGATTTTCACGTCATACAGCCACATGTCCTGACTGTAAGGATGACTGTAGAGTCTCAAGGTCTGGTTCTCACCCCACAGATGGACACAGCGGACTTCAGACGTCTGGAAAGCTGTTGAGTTGCCGTGACATCAGCATACAGTACTCAGCGGAGCAGGGGAAGCCCTTAAAAGGGCTATTTTTCTGCTAATATTCACACTTAACAGCAGAACAAACAATGACAGGGCAGGGAAGAATTGCAGACACCTCACCCAACATGTGTGAAAATAAATCCGCTCAAGGGTGGAGATCTGTTTGTGTCTTCAACAATCATGGAAATTTCAGTGGCCACGCCACATAGGAGGACTGTATGCGTTTTTAATAAAGGAATTATAATGTCAGACACTCATGGGCAATTTCTGTGTTTCCCTGAAGACCTCCATGGAGCTCTTTTCTTTACTCTGATGCCATCAGGATTTAAGCTGCAAACGTATTTCATCAGTGTCATTGTTAAGGTTCTGCACTTGTCATCAATCTGATGAGCTGCACTTTGCTAAGTGATAAAGTAACACATTGTATAAAACCACAGGATCATCTTTAGAGGAGAACATCAAAGGGAAACTGTAGCAGCTTTGTCGCTCTCAAGAGCCTTTTCTGAAAGCTGAGACACCGCCGGTCTCTGTCTAAACTTAACCACCTCGTTGCCACTGGAAAAAACTTATGGAAAATCTGATCAGGAGATATCCTCTTTTCCTCTACCAGAGTGAGAACAAAAGGCAGTCCTCTTCCTTAGGCTTTACTTTCATCACCTTTGCTTGACTTTCCATGAATACAATTGATTGTATCAATATGTGTTATTTGGCTGAGTGAAGGGGAAGTGGTTGTTAAGTGCCACAAGTGAGATACAAACAGAGAGAAAACAGTGCTGCACTGGACACAGAGGGCAGCTGGGAAGTCTATCATCTCTCCAGTTCAGATGCTGTTTGTTTTTGTATTGTATATCTGCCTCCAGTCTCCCTGAAGGACACTGACTGTATCTGTGGCAGAGGACGTTTTCCATTATTCACAGACACAACATCCAACCCTGTTTGACTAAAAAAACAAAACAGAATGCAGGCAACTTGATATCATCTAAACCCTGTTATTAATTGAAAATATTAATGACAAGATATTCAATGTTGACATTGCGGGTGGGGCAAAAAGTTACTCTGAAAAGTGCAATTCCCTATAACGCAGTAAAAATCTAAATCTGCCTTTTTTGCATAAAAATATCAATATCAAGCACTTCAGGCAGTGGTTTTCTGGAACTTTAAACACTGAGATTTTCAAAGTCTCCTTGAATTGATTCTAAATGTTACATAATATCAATACTGAAAGACGTTCTTTGCAACTTTGAACTGATTATCATGTTTGTTAAGCACAAAAAAATCCCTTTTTATTAATTTGGCACTCAGTGACAGGCCAAGTTCCATTCTTGCTTGAATAGAACTTGGAAAAACTAAAACTGTTGTTGATTTTTTTTTTTTTTTTTTGCCAAATGTGTCTCTTTTATACCTTTAGATAAATTGCTTTTATATCCAACCCTGACACCCTAACCTTCCAACCATGAATCGTCTGATTGTGACATCCTCCAATGTAGTGTGACTTGCACTTGCTAGAACATCTTCTGTCCTTCTTTGCTAGTCTCCCGTCTTTTCTGCAATGTGCTGCTACTATCTAAATGGTAGATTTGAGTCTTTCTTGCATTTCCAAAAACTTCGACTTTCCTGAATATGGGTTTCTATGTGATTAGTAGTTTTATACCAGTAAAAATTCTCTTTAAAATAGGCTTGAACACTATACTACATGCATAGAAAAAGAGAGTACAACCCTCTAGATGATTTGCATCTGCTATCAAACTCTGAGCACGCAGTAGGAGCGCATAGCAGCAATTAACCAGAATACTTAACCCTAATTTTATTTTCCACACCACTTCCAAAATCAGATTAGTCACTGATGTTCCAGGAGGGAATAGATTGAGGTAGATGATGGAAAGCCTCATTGGGCTCCGATGATCCAGGCCTGTTGACGCAAATGTAAGTCGGGTTCACTTGGGACCAAATCGCTCTTCTTCCACCAGTGGTATATGTTACTCAACCCTATGAATAAACACCGCTCTGCCTATATACACACAGAATTACCTCTATCATTCACTGCTGCTCTCAGGATACATAATGTAGAACTATTTTAATATAAACAAAATGCGTTTATAAAGAATCAAGGTTATTGATAATTAACAAATCCTGTTAATATCCTGCCACATTGCAGACTCCACACTTACCTGACATATGGCTGAACGATGACGAAAACTACCACTCAATTTCCAGATGTGCACAACTGTATCAGAGTCCAATCATAAAGAGAAATAAGCACTGACAGAGCAGTAATGTAGCATGAACAAAATCTGGGTGACAACAGCTCATCTGTCTCCTGCAGCAGCAGTGACCAGGAAATCGTGCGCACCCCTCTTTTGAACCACACACAAATGAACCCTCTCCAAGTTTACTTGCTTGTAAATATTCAGATAAATGCATTGAGTAAAGAGGTGAGCCCATTTTTGTTAGTAATTTACATTTTAAATGGCTTGTTTTTCCCATTCCCTCCTGAAAATCCGAGTTTGGGTTTGACGGTTTTTCCAGGTTTGCATGGAAAGGGTCTGGAGTTATCATTGTGTACAAGATTCCTGAGCAGGTACTTAAGGGAATCTGTTTCCATGCTGCAGTTTAAGACACAGCAGCCATCAGAGATGCAGAGAAGGAACAGAAGAGAGAAACGAATGTGGCAGGGGGAGAAAGATGGAGAAACAGATGACTGGGAATTAATGAGAGTGAGGAGCAGACAGGAGGGTAAACAAAGCATTGGTAAAATAGGATTAAGAGGATGCAAGAATGTGGGGGTGCTCACAAAGAAACATCCAGGTACAAAGAGCAAATCGAAAGCATATGGGGGTGGAAAGGGATTTATTGGTTTAGCAATTCAGTCAGAGCTCCTAGCACTGTGAGAGAAGGCAGCCAAAGGTGCCACATTTTCTGAGTTGTAAACGGCATTAAGTAATCCCAACCTTTACATTTTAAGGCCTCCCGATGTAGACGCTAATATGCTTCATGCTCCGGGTTACCAAAACAAACGGGGTGACAGTGTTTTGCTCCGTTTCGTGAGGAATGTAACAGATGCAGTCTGGAGCCGCAGGGGGCTGGTTAGTAGTCATAGCACATGTTGTTGACCTTGTCTGCACCCCCGAGAAACCTGGACCAGTTTGCTGTATCTGATACATACATTCCTTTGAAGTGCAGAGACAGACAGACAGAGCACAACCAGTGCAAATTTGCCATTTTAAATCGCTGTCCGTGCCAACACGAACACTTCATTAGCTGACATTGCTTTTAAAAATAGAACTGATACATAAACCATGTGTCTTGCAAGTTGCTACTCATATTGCAAAGAAATTTGCTGTCAGTTTTACAATACCACCCTTGCTTGAGTGCGATCGGTTGTGAGGATAAAAATTCACCTACTCATAAATGTTGCAGAATGTATTTTGGGCATATTTTTAAAAAGTGCACGAAGGCAAATGTATGTGTTGACAGAAATAAACTGTAGAAATTACACTGCATCTGCAGTCATGATTGCAACCCTGTAAACCTGTTAATATGACTGAGATGTAAAAAGATGTGTGTTTTTATTTTGGGTAGTGTAGTGCTTGAGATATAAGTAAAGATCTGGACTTGAGTTCAGTGTCTGTTGAATAACCAAGTCATTAAGACCTGTCTTTGCAAAACTAGAAGTCAATCCTATATTTGAAACACTTAAATCCAAACAAAAGTGGTACATGGTCCACTATTCATGCAACCAGACTACCAAATCAAAGTAAGATAAATTATAGATAGGTCTTGTACGAGACTGCTACAGTAATCAGTTAATTAATTAATGCAACCTGAGAATGAATCTGATTTTCAGTGACTCTGATTGGGAAATTTACACTCGTCGAGTTTGTGAGTTGCCCTCTTCACCTCACTGTTATGTTGAACTGCCATGTAGCCCAGTAGGGAGCAAATAATGTACTGGCTATAGATTGCTGACATTCATTTCAAATATTTGTTTACTTTCACACTTTGAAGAGGTGAAATAATCTCAAAGACGGTCATGGAACTGAGACAATCATGAGCTCTGCTCATGAACACAAACACATAAAAGGGAAACATTGAGTCCAATAACACAAGTTAATATTTTCAGTCTGTGGGCTGATTCAGGAACTGTACTGACACTGAGAACATGCAATGACTTATGCATTGCTGAATGATGCTCAACATAGTTATGGCCTACAGAAAGAAAAAAAAACAAAACAATGGATATGCACACATGTAGTACTTAAGATGGCAAGAAAGAAAAAAGGACATTAAATATTAGGCTCGACACATCAAAACCAATGAAAGCAGGCTCAGTTAGGTGGGGTGTACATCACACCATCTAGGCGATGATGCACCAGACAGCCTCGCCCCATTCTTTCCTTATTTCTAAATATGCAAACAATCTGTTATCTAATCAAATATTAAACTATGGCTTTTTCCCGCACAGAATATTTAAAGTTGTTATCTTTAAAGTTCATTTTGTTTTTGCCATTCAACCAGAGCCAGCCCAAAGCATAAGCAAACTAGGTGGTTGCTAGGGTCCACCACGTCACCAGGGTGACTCCCCCAATTGTGCTTGAAATGTTAACAAAACTTAAATTGAAAAAGAATTAAAAAGTAAAACAAACAATAATTTAAAAAAACAACAAATACTATATATCATCAAATAATTTAAATAAAGATGGTAATACACACAAAAACTCAGTTTTTATGAGCAGCACCAAGCTCTAAAATCTTTTGAGGCTCACTAATGTAATAAGTCCTGGAAGAGTTGGCAACAGGTTTAAGATATTTTGCAGTTAAAATTACATTTGTGCACCTCTTTCCAAGACAATTAAGAAATGATTAAACTGGTAAAACCTCTTTATTCTGACTGCATCTTATCCTGTTTGCTGATGCAAATTCTAATACAAACTCAGTAAAGCTCACTCATACATTATACCGCATATAAAAGTGTGCAGATTAATATGATTAATTAATATGATAGCATGCAGATGATATTTTTCTAAATTTGCTACCCTATTAAGGTTTAAAACCACATCAAAAGAGATATCAATATGATGTCACATCAAATAAATGGGTGTGTTACATTTGCAGTGTATGAAATGATGAATCACTGGTAAAACTGATTCATCATCACTTCTACTGCACCACTCTGGGTTTAGAGACACAAAATGAATAATAGACCACCATGTCTACAGGGGAATAATCTTTAAAAACTGTTGCCCTCACCGGCTTGAAGCGCTCATCTTATAGAAAAAAAATAAAGTGTCAAGTGTGCTTTGTTTTTCTTTAATGCAAAGATGTTTATTTGCAGGACAATAGACTGAGAAACATGTTAA
This sequence comes from Craterocephalus amniculus, assembly GCA_036024015.1. Lineage (NCBI taxonomy): Eukaryota > Metazoa > Chordata > Actinopteri > Atheriniformes > Atherinidae > Craterocephalus > Craterocephalus amniculus. The sequence continues at coordinate 19,083 of JAVQJG010027553.1, forward strand.
CAAGTCAACCCTGTGTGTGAAAAGACATTTACAATTAACAGAACAATATTCTGAATGAAATTTGCAAATAATTAGTCGCTAAATTAAGTTCTCCTTTATTCATTCTTTACTTTCTTTACTTTTTTTTAAGCAACACTTTTGACCAGTATAGGGTAAAACTGCTCAGGTCTTCCCTCTGGTATATAATGTTTTATGAGAAACATGCTCCATCTTTGCGTCAAGTAAACCCTGTCAGCTGGCTTTGCCTCCCCTGCAGTGAATCCAGTGTTACAGCCCTGTCGCTGTCAGGAGCCTTCAGACAGACAGACAGAAGAGGTTCGTGTAAACTGAAACATAACTTTGTGCTTCTTTTAGTCTCAGCATGACTGCAAAGTCTCGTTCAGTTTCTGATGTCCAAAATACTACCACTGGAAGCGAAGACAATCATTCCAACAGACTGCATACTATCCCCGCAGTAATATCAGCGCTTACTACGGCATGCCATTCCAAACACTATTATAAATATGACAACATAAGTAATTACTGTCAAAAGTGTGCAAACAAAAATCCCCTCTTCATGGGTATGTGTGATTCATTGATGGGAAACAGCAACTGAACAAGTACAAACGTGTTTCTCTTGGATGGTCATGGAAGTTCAATATTATGAGCAAGTGTTGTACTTCTTGCTTGGACTGAATTCAGCCTATTACCAACTGCCCAGGTGCCGTTATGATTAAATTAACCTTCGGTAAAAAATTGTGTCGTTTTAAGGTGCTGGACTGTACAAAATTCAGGCAGCGAGAATTTTATGTTTACCTTATTCATTTTACCTCACTAAGTCTTCTTTCTCCAGTGTTCTTCTCGGGGGAATCCGCCATGCCGGGGGCTCTGCATGCAGTTCTGGGGGGGCCTGCCTCATCGGTCGCCCGTGTCTGAGTGGGTGGGGTCAAGCATGGCAGCCTTTCGGCTGTGGTGTGGCCCCTGGGCTGCCTGGATGTGGGTGGCTCTGGTGATGGTGCCCACTGTGAACGTGAGTGGGCCGGCCCCCGGCATGGATGGATTCCCAAGATATCGCTTCCTCACAGCAGTGTCAAGCCAGATTTCCATTTTATCACAATCATTTAAGAGACAGAAATTTTGGATTTTATTTTAATTTTACATTT
>JAVQJG010027559.1:0-17462 GCA_036024015.1 Craterocephalus amniculus
ACAGAAGGAAGCAGAAAACTGTGCTGTGCTGACTTAGAATAAATGAAAATGTGAAATTCTACAAGCTCAAACTGGCCATGTCTCTGATTCCTCCACACTCACACGTCGCTTTACAACAATAAGCACTCCAGGTCACGTGATCCCATGAGAGACGGCTCTGCTTCTGCAAAGTTACAATATCTGGTTTCTGAAGAGGGCTGCCCCCTTGGTGTGCCAACACGCGTCAAACACTGATGGCCCCAAAAATCATCCATTACTCACATCAGGCTGATATTTTGGTCAAAGTTTACAAAGTATCTCTTTAGTAGAGAATATCCAAAACTAAAAGTTGATGGGGAACATAGCTCCAATATTAATGCTAAATTTGGAGATTTACAGTATGATTAAAACGGAGATTAAAAGACTGATTCTTTTTGACTTCTGCTTTTGTACATGGACATCAATCTCAGCACAATGAAGTAATTGTGTTTAATTTCACATTTAAGCATCTATGTTTACCAAACAAAATAAATAGGTCCTTATAATTAATCATCTCGGCCATGGTGATATTTGATTTGATTTAATTTGATTGATGAATTACAGTAAAAAATAGGCCTGCGGTCATCTTTCTGTGTTATTTTTCCTGCACCATGATTATAACATCGCTCTCCTGGATGTTTGTCAGGTTGTAGGTCACTCGAGGGAAACAGTGACATTTGAAAAGGTGCAGAGGTAGCAGGTGGATGTTACGCGTGAGTAGCAGTCAGGCCCTTCATAAAAGATAAGGAAGGCAGGAAATTGTGGGCAATAGAGAGGGCTGGCTACGTCAGTATAACAGGAAGACGGATACAGGCGCACATTGAGAGAGAATATATTTTGGTTGAAAATATATGAGGGTTTAAGCTTGGGCGGTTTTTGTCTTTCTTTAATTGTGTGCACTGCAACCTCTTTCTATGTGTGCCATCTTAAGCCTGGAGACAGAAATGTGCACATGTGCTGTGTGCAATGAAGAAGAAAAAATGGGCTTTAAGAAAAGGGGCTTGTATATATGGGGGAGGCATGTGCGCTTTGTCTGCTCCCACACTCAAACCTGTCAAACAAACAACACTCTTCTTCCACCCCCATCATACAGAAACCAATCAGATTCCTGTTTTGGAAAACTCAATTTACTTCCTCTTCTTTTCCGACCGCAATTGTCTGGAACAAGGTGTTTGGTGATTCAGGATGAGGACAGGAAGCTATAAAATGTAATTTGCTTTCATTTTTAAGCAATCATAATCCGGAAAAATCAGGAATTCTTGCCAAATGTCACTTGGTCCTAAAGCAAGAGTTTGACCATGATGGCCTTGCTTATCATTTTATTTGCAGCCCATACTCCAAAATGAACACTAGTATAAGTGACAGTAGATAAAAACATGGTGCGCACAAATTTAACAGCAGTCTCACATCAATAGCTTTATACACTAAATACCTCAGTAGCCCTTGGTGACACCAAAGTCTTGTTATCAGCTCCCTTCCAGGCATCCTATGTCCTCAACTAATCATGTTAGACAGCCTTAAAGAGGCAGTCTTCAATTCTCCTGCTGTGATTCACCGCACTCCACCTGCTGTGATTTCACATTTCCTTTGTGTACAGTAAATCCCATAGCTTTAAGGTTGTATTAAGAGCCCAACAAAATTCTCATGCGTCAGAGAGGCAGCATAGATTTCTATAACAGGAAAAAAAATTGACATTTCTTTCACTCAGATGGAGGTTGTCATCCCAACAGGAACTCTGTAAAAATCAATAACAGCAGAGGTTTCCTGAGAAAGAGCAAGAATCAGCCAATACTGCCCACAGCCGATAATATCAGGCAAGAGGATATGATGAAACAGACACTGAAAGAAACGTTCAGCAGATGAAAAACGGGTTGTTGACACAGGCTCATTCACAGGCTCATTCTGCAGGAAGCATTGCTCATAAAGTTTATTGTGCTGGGAGTGCAGCTGAGCAGTCGGCCGCAGCTTCTGTCACACGTGAAAACAAGTGAGGGTGCTGCATTGACAGTTGCTCTAAAGTGGACAGAGGAGAAGGTCACCGGTCAAGATTTCAGCCAGGCCTTCGTCTCCTCTCCTCTGCTCTGTCTGCATGAATGCTTCAGCCAGTTAATAATTTCCTTGGATCATCCTGTACTTTCACAGATATTCTCATTTGATCTTGCATTGAATTAGAGAAACCAGCAAATCAATAATGATCAAGGGCGAAAATGAAATATCTTTGTACAAAATAACATCAATAAAAACATCATAATGATCAAAATCATAATATTTCTTTTTAAATTGAGTCTATTAAAAATATTAGGCAAATGGAAATAGCCTTTGATATGAGGGGTCTCTCCCTTAGGGTCCGATTGATGCATATTTAGCACCTAAGCTACCCATCTAAAAAAACGTGTCCCCTCTTGAACTGTAATTAAATTTCCTCTTTGCTCCAGCCAAGAGTCATTTTAAGAACTGGGCTTGAATTTCTTCCAAACAAGAGAAAATGATTAATCTGAACATAGGCTTGATCCTGACCTGAGGACAATTTACCCCACCTGCTTTGACTATAGGTAGGAGTATGACTCAAATCAGAGTTTACAAGATAAATGTAACCAAACTGTTTTACAAGCTTAACACCTTTACAAGTTACATGATGAAAATGAAACCTACAGGCAAGAGGCACTTTAATTTCAGGTGCCAACAGGTCTCAGCGATAAGAAATGCAAATAACTTAATTAAAAACAGATTAATTCTAATTAATTCTAGCTTGAAACAGAAAGGGAAGCTGACTGCCATCAGCTCAATGAATGCACAAACAAGACTCCAGCTTGAAAAAAAAACAAAAACGTTTGAACCTTGTAAACTGATAATTACAAGTGTAATTGATCAAAACAACTCCTGCAACACCCACGTCTGTTTGCTGAACAGCACAAAGGATACCAACACGAGGCAGTACCTCCCTCTGGTTCAACATCCTCTTTATGCTCATCAATGAAAATATGACTTCTTGCACTGAGCTGCATGCGCAATATCAGGAATGAAAACTACACAGTATAAAAACATGAACCATGCAGTTGTGATTTCCTTCCCTCATGGAGCAACGAGGATACATAAGTAGACACTCACTGCAGCATGCACAGAACTATACTGTAACTGCTTTTCATGCACAGAGCAGATTTTCTCTTGTACCTTGCCAATGCTGGTACAATTAACGAGATGAAGCTTGGGTGAGATGAGACAAAAACACAATTCTGTTTCCAGAAAGAATGGGAAGCAGTCAAACATGCTCGCACTGAATTAAAAATCATTTAAACTGTGTTTTTTTTTTCTTTTGGCAAAGTAGTAAAGAGAAGACATCAAATGTGCAAATTCATTCTTTTTTGAAGGAGAAAATTTAATGCTAATTTTTTAAAACTTGATCTGAGCCATACATTTCACAAAATGTTAGTCACGAGCATAGATAAACTGGGTAAACTGCATGATGGAAAAAAGAAAACGGGTGAAATTGTGGAACACCTAATCCAGTAAACTGGCTGCAGGATAAGGGATAAAAGGAACATCCCTCAGACGCTGAGTAATTTAAGGCGGGGAGAGGTTTGCAACCTTGTGAAATACTTCAGCCATAAAAAGAACATTTGGAGAGTTCATTATCTACATGATTAAAAGATTTAGAGAATCAACTGGAGTATGTGAGAAAAAAAGACCAGAAACCAGCGCTGGCTATGCTCTTCCTGGTCTGAAATTAAAGTCGTTGCATTAGTGTTAACTTACACAGTTCACCACTGCATCGATAAAAAATAGCTTAACCCTAGAGTTACCCCTCAGAAAACTTACATGTATGATGTATGACCCTTCACGTAGACTTTTTTGTCCACTTTCTAGAAGGTTGGGCTTTTGATATTTAATACATGATGACAGTTCTTCACCAAAAGTCAGCTCCAGTGAGCAGGGTGATTGTCTGTGAGGGAGTTTTGAATTGTTGGAAGTGGACAAACATGTTCAGGGGGTATACAGTACAAGGGTGAAAGCAATACCAGGTAAAGAAATAAAATATAGTAAAATATAAGAGCCCTAAATCTCCCCCAAAAAACACAGCAACTCATGGTTGAGGTAAAATATATGGCTTATTTTCAAACAAGGACTGGTCTAGAAATGTGTTCTAAATGGCAATGATCTTTAACTCCTTAGGCAGAGCAGCAGATAGCAGATAGAAATGTGTGAAGAAAAATATGTTAACAAGGTCTAGATTTGATGTTACGTTTGATGAGTTAAATCAGTTTATTTACACATTTTCCAGCAGCATATACTGCCATGATTGTGTGTTTTATTAAAGGAAGGTTTTGCTTATTTCAACAAGACAATATCAAACAACATTCTACCTGTACAACAGCAACAGCAGTAAGAGATATGGTTTCAGTAAGCGTTTGCAATGTCACAAGATTTATTTCCAGTGTTGCACTCATTTTTTACCAAGATCTTATAGCTATGATGGGAGAGTCTGACCACTATGCAAAGCGCTCACAGTCAGATTAATGTCTGGACTCTGTGGAAATTTGACATTGCAATCTTGGAATATGCCCGTGCCATCATGAAAAATGGAATAACCTTGTCATTCAGTTTATTCAGCATATAGCATTTCACATGTCAGGAGTTGTTAGCAGCAGGTAGATGGTTGATTCATTGATTGCACATATTTACGAGTCCAGGACATTTTAGTTGGCAATGGCAGCAATTTTTTAGCTTTGGCGTGACGCTCTCTCTCTATGACAATCGGGGAAACTTACTGGCTGATCTGAATCCGGATGTTAACCCCATTGTCAGAGAAAGAGAGCGTAACGCCAAAGCTAAAAATTAGCCACTATCGCTAACTAAAATGTCCTGGACTTGTAAATATGCGCAGTCAATGAGTCATTCATTTTTATGGACTTACCCCTTTTACCACATTATATACCGTGTAGAAACCATTTTTCTTAGAAAGATTAAAATAATCTCAGGTATAGCTCCTTTAATCACATTCATACACATTGATAGGCACATCAGCGGGCAAGGTGGGGTTCAGTGTCTTGCCTAAGGATACTCCGACGTGTAGTCATTGGGAATTGAACCGCAGAGTTCCTGTTTAGTAGCCGTCAGCTCTGTCCACCTGAGTTACAGTCGCCCTCATAGTGTGGAACTCAAAGCACCAGAGCCTATCACAGTTTTATAGTCGAAAGCCTGGCCCCATTCTAGCAAACACAAATACGCACATTAGATGAATACATCAATTCAGCATCAAAGAGCTATTATTTGCTGGATGGCTGCACCGTCAACAAGTGAAATGGATTCAAGATCAAGTGTGAACTGGAAAGAAAAAAATGTGTCCATGCTTTTGTCAAATTTGAAATAACAAGCCACAGAGAATGCAAGTGTGCAGCATAAAGCGTGAAACATGAAATCCAGCTCCAAGCGTCTGAGGGGCAGTAAGGTTACAGGCTGAATAATTAACAGGCTGCAACTTAGAGCTGAGGCTGGATGAGGGCAGTGGTCTGGATGACACAGTTCAGAGTTTGTGGTTTAATTATGTCTCTGTTTGCATTAAAAGTTTGGACCTGTCTGCAAACTATTTGCTACTTTAATAAATGCACAGATAAAATAATAAAAAATTCTGCCTGAAATGCCATGAAATCAAGGCTGAGCAAGTTTCAGAGCCTCCTGATCAAAAATGTTCTTATGTAAAGTCACATACTGATTTGTTCAGGCCAGTCACCGTATTGATGAGGATAGAGAGGATGGAGCAAGCTGTTTTTGTCCTTTCTGACTAGAGGAAAAATGGGAGCCAGACAGAGTGTGGAGGTTTCTGTACTGCCAGATGACAATATTACAGGTCTCCAGGGATACAAAGTGACATACAACTTACCTCATACTTTCCTCAATTCAAAGGAAATTTGAATTGAGGAAAGTATGAGGTAAGTTGTATGTCACTTTGTATCAATTTCACTCTAATACTGCCTATCCACGTCTGCTCATAGAACTACCTTTAAAAATGCCACTAGTCTATAAAGGACCTAATGGTTTTTCCTCAGAGTACATCACTGACTTGTTCAGTCTATAACTTGATCAGGTCTCACAGGTCATTGGGTGAAGGTCTTTTAGCTGTTTACAGAAATAGATCGAAACTGCTGATGGAGCTTTCAACTGCTGTGATCTTGTTCCCTGAAACAAACCGCCCGATGACAGAGGTCAGACACAGCTGTGTCTATGTTCAAAATTAAATGACAGCTATCTTAAATGCCTATACCTCATAACTGTGTCTATATGTATATGTGAATGAGCGAACTTGTGTTTATGTAAATAAATATGCATGTTCAGTTTTGTCTGTTTTTATGGATTACTGTATCACATATCCTTTCTCGTGTTTTGCCTATATTAAACACTTTGGATTCATGTTTAAGTAAATTCATAGAATTCCATTGCAATGACCATAAACAATGAGCACTAGAATATCATTTTCAAATATTGTTTTAAGTTCTATCAAGCACTTAAAATGTGATTATTTATATTATGTATTTGAAGTGTATTATTTTATAATTAAAAAGCACAGTTAATTTGCACTAAACAGTGAAACACATTAGCATGTAGCATGTGTAAAGCCTCTCTTTAGTAAAGCCATCTGATATTTAAAGAAAGGCTTGCCCCTCTGGGTTTACAACCAGAAGGCAACAGAGTTTTGGTTGTCTCAGTGTGTTGAGCTGTGGTGATATTGTGGTAATATTTTCAGAAAATCGGAACTATCAGTAGGAGATCTGTCAATCTTTAAAGTAAAAACTTTTTACATCCTGTTGAGAAAACCCAAACAAAACAAGACATCTTTTTAAAAAACAAAACAAAAACAAAAACAAAACAAAAAAACAAAAAAACATTGAATGAAGTTAGTTTTCTCATGGTGCAGTTTTTAGTATTTAAAACCAAAAAAATTGTATTTAAAAGTTCCCAGTGTGGTGAAATGAAAAAAAAAAACTAACCCTAACCCTGAACATACTGTAAGCAGTACTCAGTGTACAAAAAAAAACTATTACAAGTTCAAAATAATGGTTTAGAAAATAGCACTTAAACCAGAAACAGATTAGTTACTTTGTCAGTGGTGTTGGCATACAATAATAACAATAATGGGCCTGTAAATATAGTAAAGGTTATATGAGAGTATGTTTGGTTTTGGTTTTAAAAACTGAAGATTGTACAGTACCATGAGAAAACTAGCTTCTTTTGTAAACCAGACTGGTAACTGTATTTGAAATTAAAAGCTGTTTGAATTACTTTGAATCCAAGTTCATTTTTAATGTTTTGTTTAAAAAGAGGCACAACTTGTTGAACTCTTCCTTAACAGTAACTCAGACATGAACTACTCGTTGCTTCATGGTGAATCTGATGTGACCTTACTTGAAGGTACACACATATCTTGAAATGATTATTAGGTGATAATGAATTCTTGATTAGTAATGAACTTGTGGTTAATACATCATTTACTATTCTTTTAGACATAAGTACAACTATGATACCACTTCTGAAAGCATATCTCATAAGCCAACATGGTTAATCAATGATGACCATTTTTGTCCAGCTGAGGCTGTTGCAGCCTCAGGACCAAAATGATAAGTTTGTTTACTGGCAAATGTGTTGACATGAATAAATTAATGAACTAATGTTCATCAACTTATGATCTTTTAAGAATGGAGTAATTGTCAAAACCTAGATTGAGATCATCATTAGTTTATGATGAGCAGCAGGGATTAATAAAAAATCCTGCATTACATGATGCATTAATTAATGATGAATTAAGCATTAGTTAAGCATGTGATCTTTATCGTTACTGTAAAGTGTTACTGACTTTTGTTCAGTTGTTCAGTTAGAGTGGATGTCTATTACCTAAGTCTTGCTTGAGTGCACAGATCTACGACTTTCCTTATACTCATCTTTCACACAGCTGCTATGTGATTTAGTTTGAGTAGTCTTCTAGAAGTGCTACAGTAAGTGCAGCACGCTATTTTCACAGAAAGACTATGTCCTAATTCACATTTGAAGTACACCTATAGCAACTTGTTAAAAAGTAAACTAGCAGAAATGTTATTCCGTATGTCTATGAAGCTGAAATAATGTAAACCTGAAAGCAAAGTGTGAGGTTGTTAGATTAGTCCAGGCTTGCTTATTCTTCTCTGTCGGGCACCCACTGGGGTCATTTTTAGTCATTGTCAAACGGCAGGCAGGGATGGAGGAACGTGGGCTCAGTACGTATTCAGCTGCAACCAGCCAGCCGCCCCGAGGGAATGAGACGGCATTCACATCTTACCATGGGACTAAATTTGAGATGTGAATAAATCATTCAAGTCAGCAAAAGCTCAGAGGAGATAAATGACAGAGTGTCAGAGGAAGATAGAGAGGGTGAACAGGCAGAATTCAAAATGTGCCCAAAAAAAGTTCAAGAAAAAAAAAAGTGGAATTGTTAGATTTCTTTTTACTGAGCTCGACGTTTGGGGAGCCCACAAAACATTTTTCAGGATATCTCCTTTGGAAATAATGTCTGCCACAAATAATGGCCCGTGCTTATTGCAAAGGCAGTGAGAAGCCCACATAATAATAAAGAGAAGCTTTTGTGATGCCTGGGCAGAAGATGCCCCCGACTGCAATATGTGCAGCGGTCTTATTGATGCTCATAAAAACCTGTCATAATTCATATAGAATATTTCCATCTGAAGCCACAAAAGGAAACGCAACAATTACCTCGGAAATCACAGGTGCTTCATCTCCATTGGTGATAGAAAAACATTCCAGACAGATGAGAGCGGGGCCCTGCAGGAACACAGGGAGAAATAAAAATGTTGGGTGATAACATTAAGCTTGCAGGACTCATGCACCAGAAAGGCCTGATTGCACTGGGCACACTGGATGGCCGCACACTTTTGCTTTATATATGGTCACAATGGTGCTATGCAGGGAAATGTCAAACGATTCTTCATTCATAGCCGATCTGCTCCGTGTCAGAGGTGCTGCCGGCTGACATTTCGGTGGTGTAGGTGTAGGATAAATGGGATGAGGCAGCCCCCACAATAATCATTAAGAGCTAAGTTGTCATAATAAACGAGAGTTATTGTTTAATTTAACAGCAATTTATCACTTGCAGAAAAGGATTCGGCCTTTGTTGTTCTCTGAGGTCTTCTGAAATGCACTCCTATTAAACCCTTTTCATGTTATGCTGCTGCTGTGTACATCATTACCTGAAATGTTTGCTAATAGGGTGAGCAGTCTGCCTTTTAATGAAATGCTTTTGGGAAGCTGCAGACAGCTTCAAATTTGACATCATATTGCTTCTCCTTTTGGCACAGGTAGTAGAGATATGGAGCAAAATAGACTTGTAAACTGAAATAACTAGTGTTGCATATATTTGAAAATAAATAGCTTGCAGTTGAACATGGAGAATTCACCCTTTTCTCTACACGTGTATTTAGAATTCTGTCTCTTCTCTTCCAGCATTAGATTTTGATAGCAAGGAAGTTTCCACATGTTTTCACTGTCACCGATAACTGTGCCAAAGTTTCAGCATAGTGGGCAAAGTGCAATTTATAACAAGCTGGAAAGCATGGAGTTAGTTTGCCTGCCAAGTTAGCTGTTGTTTATATTATGATGTACTTTGCACAAAGAGAAAACCCACCATTATGTCCACTGATTCTCAGTAAAAGGTTTTTGTTGGACAGTCCAGTCATATTAAACAATTTTAGCTTTAATCGTTTAAAGCTAAACAGATTTTTAGAAGAACTGCGATCCAACTTCATATTCACCAAAATATAATTCAATATCTGCCTTCCCACAGTCAGAATAGGCAAGTGAATTAGTGTACTTCCATTCTTCTGTGGGAACAAATGTGAAAAAAGCCCATTACTGAGAAATGTTGGCTTTCTTCGCTGTTTGGATATGCAAACATTTAAGTGGACAAAGCATCAGATTGACATTATGATATGAAAAAATCAATCTAATGCTTTAAAACGAGGGATGATAAAAGATAAAGACTAAAGCTTAATGATGTGGGGAAAGATGTCATATTAGCTTTCAGAGCTCCTTCCCTCTTCTCTAGCAAGTGTTGTGTCAGATTGACCTGCTGCTGCACACTGAGTGGCGCATCCATTCTGTGTTTGTGGGGAACGTGCGCTCACTTAAATGCAGGACTGAAAGCCATGCATTTGGAGCAATACCAAGATGTCAGATAGCTGCTGTGCATTATTCTCTGTTCTATGATTGCAGCAAGATCGCAGCCTTATAGCGGCATCTAACATTCAGACTACTTCCCCAGTTATACTCTTTTCTGTCATTTGCAGTCCCGTCTGTTGTGTCGCCTCACATGGCTCAGATAGCTTATCTCACTCTGTCCAGTCTTTCAGCAATTTTCCCTTTTCAACCAAAGCAAAAATCCCCCGCAACCATCCCCACTTCCTTCTTCTCGTCCTCGTGAAATATGCGTCTTCCCACTGAGGTTTTCGACTGATTTGAAAAGGCTGACACAATGTGCATGTGCACAAAGAGCGTGTGATGTTAATGAGAGTCATCTTAACAGCTTCCTCATCTCAGATGAGGCACGTTTGTTTGCCCGTCCTCTTGTCTGAGGCACACTGTGGAGAGAGAGCACTCAGCCATCACTGCAATGCAGTGAAGATGAAATATTAAAACTACAGTATGAAGATTCTGTGTTGATCTGATGTGTGACCAGCCTGCAGCTCTGAGTTTTAAAAAAGGGAAAGAATTTATCACCTGGAAACACAAGTTTCAGCATAAGCAGAAGCAAGAGCTGCTTTGGTTTCTCTGTTCTCTCCAGACATTTCTTGAAATGCTACCTAGGTGATAGTGGTATGCTAGTATGAGTTAATTGAACATGTTTGGGACTTGATAAAATAAAGAAATGATTGGCAAAACTTGCAAGTTTACATCTATTTTGGCTGGGCATAAAATGGAAACTCTTTTCTTCTTAAAGCCACTCATAAAAGGGTGAAAAACGGCTCAGCGAGAGCATAATACATCAAAACTGATGAGGAAAAAAAGCAGACTTTGTTACATCACAAAATAAGGAGACTATGATTCCAACAGCGTAGGTGGAGGCATTTGAAGATCCTACTATACATTTGTTCTCACATAAATAGGATGATTTTACAGCTTTGAAAGAGAAGTGTCAGACTTGAAAGCTGTGGACAACTCAATCAAAAGATTGCTGGTTTGATTTCCAATTCCCAAGTCTACAGGTCAAAATATCAATACAATGCAAGACAGTCTTGCAAAATAAATGAATAGATAAATGAATGAATCAATTAATAAATTCATTAATTAATAAAAACAGATAAAATTTGGAAAAATATTTGTTTTTTGTTTAGGTTAAAGCACAAATAAAAAATTCGACCCTTTTTTGGAGTTTTCAGTTCGGAAAAGCAGCAGGTTTCCAGACTGAGAAAAGTCATAATATAGGGTATGTGAGGCTTAGACTGAAGGTCAGGCTCATGACAGTCTTAATCCCCTTTTCACTCCTTGAACAAGAGACTGAGTCCGAGTCACCTCCCGTGATTCTGTCTGCCTCTAACTTGCACTCTGACCTTCCCAGTAAAGGAGCCGAATGAAAAGGGCGCAGGGAAAGGCACAGAAATAAATAACACTAAAGATACTGCTGATATTCGGAGTGAGGATGGATTGGGAGACTGGGATGGTGTGTGGGAAGGGGGAGACAGAAAGGCACCAAAGCTGACAATAGAGATTGTGAAAGAAATGTTCTCATAACATGCTGACATGTTAATGGTTGAAGGGTAATGCCAGAAACTAGACGCTGGGCTAGACATACAGCAGCAGATAGAAAAGATATAAATGTCTAAGTGTCTACTCTGCATTAAAGCATCCACATATCACACATTTATTTATACATTGCATATATACATATTTTTTTAAAAGCTGTAATCACCAGAGAGTGAATAGCCACACAGGCGTGAGATTTTGTTCTTCATCCTGATGTGTTTTATCACTTTAGTACTGACTGATAGAGAATTGTCAGTAAATTGATTTGCCTGCATGGGGAAAGGTGAAGGAGAATAATAAGCATGTCAACCAACAAAAGGCTCATCAATTCTTGTGTCTCAGGTTTCTACGGACCATGCCAAGCCTGGCAGGTGACTGGATGAGATATGTGAGACTTGTAGCTCACCTGAGCTCACCAACCGTTGCCATGCCAACCGAAGATGTGTCTGCGCCGGTGTGTGCACAGATTGTGCCGGCGCCTGGCCATGCACGCATACAAGAAAAGGTCTTTATCTAATAGTGTCTTTTTCACATCAGTCATCAGAAAATATGTAGCAAACTGTCACAGTTTCCTATTGTACTGACTCCACTGTTGAAAAGCGGAAACGAGTTAAATATGCCCATCCATCTTGCTGGATCTGTCTTATCTTGTGGGATTTTCGGTGCCGGCCAAGTCTATTCTTGGCAAGCTTTTGTCTAAGACAATATCAATCTTGTAATGTTGCCTCCAATAAATATTTGTCATTGTCTTACAGTCTTACAGCTTAAATAAATGGTGAAACCCAATGTATTTTTTAGAGTGTCTTTAATTATTCAGTCCTGCAATGTAAAGATTGCTATTTGGAGAATATGATATTTAACCACGTAGCCTTAAATGTAAAATTATGCTTTTAAAGCTACGTTTTGCAATTAAAGGAATTTCAGCTTGTGTTTAATGTTTGGTCCACTATGATGTTTCTTTTTAGATAAATAAAGCAAACGTCTGCCACACTCATAGCAAAGCTGATTTAATCTTTTAAAAGGCTTTGGTAATGGAAAAACATTAAATATTAACGTTATTCATTATATAGAAAATAAAAAATAAAAGTCATTAGAAAGAAGTTTGTGGATGAAACCTATAATTAGTTTACTGATAGTGCTTTAAATGTAATTGTATCTTTCAAAGAAGATTTTGATATCATTGATGAGTTCATTGTTGTGTGAGCAATCAAAATAGACAGGAGGAAAAGTATATCACAAGACAGCTGCTTGTTCCTCTCATGGCTTACAGTTATACTCTGATTATCTCATTCTCCCACAAATAAAACAAGCTTATCCAGATTAGCAGCAGCAAGGCAACATTTCACACACTCAGATTTTACACCGCTCTTATCGGTTCCCTTATCTGGTCTTGAAGCAATTTTCCCACGAAAGATTGCAAACTTCCACAGCTACTAGTCCCACTTCAGGTCCAAAAGCTATTTGCACTGCATTATTACTTCCATAAGAAACACATTTGACAAAGCCCACATCAAACTGTGCCAATTGCAAACGCTTCAAAGTGAACTTGAAACTGTTTAACCTCAGAGCAATCCGGCACAGCGTCAGCATAACGTGAGCAGAGGGAAGGAAAAATAAACGTTTTGTGGTGTCAGAAAGTTCAAATGGAAACACTCGCTGACTTTCTGACCTCAGTAATTTGATGCCATTCTACTTTCTTTTCTGAAATTAATAAAAAAGTAATACCATTATAGTAAGCAATGCAATCATGAGTTCCTCTCATAAGACACGACTATTCCTAATACTTTCATTATATTGATGAATTTCCATTAAGAATTGATATCAAAAGCTAATATCCACTGCCTGAGATTTCCCTCTTGGACATAATACTTCAAGAAAATAGCAGAATGGTGCACCCAGTGAGTAATCCTTCCAAGATTTGATCCCTTCCCTTCTTAGACCCGGCTGACAAAATGTTCTCTGCCAGCATGCTACACTACAACCAACAAGTCAGAAAAACCTGAGAGCCACAACATGAGAAGGAAGAGCAGAATTTAATGAAGTGCCTGTGAAAGCCTCCTCCTCTCACCGGCTCTCAGACATGTCTCGCCTCTTTGCCTTCATGTGCCAGCTGGGGGGGGGGGGGAAGAAAGGGAAAGGTTTGCGACTGGGTTCGGATGGCGGGAAATTGTTGCCACGGCTGAATGGTGCACCTGTATAGATGTGCCTTTCAAAGTGTTTGAAATTATGCCAGATTAAAGTCTGTTAGAAGAGGGGGCCAGATTTTAGAGATATTAGTTATTGGTATTCACTATTTATCAGGCTCTTGACCCCCCCACACACACAAACCTTCCTTTTCAGCTTCGCTACATTTACTACAGTAATAAGGCTGAATTTGCTGTTACCAACAGCTGTGTGTCAATGAACCCAAAGCTTTTTCTGCCTCTACCAATAATTCAGGTGGAGGTTCTGGTAAACACTCCTTTAATCCCTCTCAGTGACGTCAACCCCACAGACCCCCAGTCAGAATAAATTAGCCTCAGACTTCATGGGTAAAAGGACTATTTAACATGTTTATATCCGTGGTGCTGTAAGGAGTTGGAGCCAAAGGCAATGTTTGTTGTCAGTAAAGCTCTGAGGCTGTGAGGGTAGTGAGACTTCAAAGTCAGCACCTGTTGAGAGACAACACATCACCCACACCTGTGTTTCTGTCTGAAATCACATGAGAGGAATCCCTGCAAGCAGCAATGCACACTTTGTTTCTGAAAGTATATATTTTTATTTCAGCACGTCATAACAGTAATACAGACATGTCACAGACTGAGAAACATGTGAATGATTGATCCCCGCTTCACAAGATAAAACAGAATCAAACCTGAGCTTGGATTGATTAATTCTGACAGCTTGCCTTCCATTTAAAAATCTAATCGAAGTCTTTAAAATAGAAAATCAGGTTTTACATTAAATTTGCTGCCAACGTTTGGAATGATTATGAAAGTATAACCTGTAGTAAACAGAATGCATATAGTGGTATAAACCCAGAACTACCAAAGATTTTAAAATCACATTTAAGAAACGCTGCTGCGTGTCTGAAGGCACAAGCTTTCACACGTGATAATAAACACGTTGAGCAGACTTTTTTTATGACTGGAACAGGTCGCAGATGGCCAGGTATGTTTTGGAGACAGACAAGGCCGGGTACAGCGGCTCAGAAAACTGCTGCTTATAAGAATGCAGTAAAGCAAGACTGCCTCCTGCTGTCACATTAAAGAATGACAAGCTACCCTCATCAAAGTCGAGAAAGACCCCCACCCTCTGTATCCCAGCGGCCTTTACGGGGACAGACTCCTTGTTGTGCACAGCTTCCACCTTCTTTTTGTCACAGGCCAGACACCAGGAGTAAGCGTTGAAGCCCAGACGAGAGCTGTCCTTTTGGCCTTTCCTTTCAATCTGACCCTCGCACAGCCCCACCTTCCAGCGGCCGTCATCCGCGGGCACGTTCACCTCCCAGTACCAACGGCCCCCCTTCAGGGCCCGGGACGCCAGCACCTGTGGGAAGGAGCTGAAGCGAGCTTCGTGCTCCGTGTAGTCCTGCTGGGCCTCGCTGTAAGTCACCGTTTTGTTGTCATCGGACAGCTGCAGCTTTGGATGGGCTGTATCCGCGTCTAAGAGGGGGACGGTGCCGTCTGCATGCAGGGGGAAAACGACGATTGAAATAAATCAGCAGAGAGATTGACCATGCCATATTTGGACCTACGGGGAACACAGAATATCTCTGGGAGCAGCATGTCTTACACAGCAGACTGTAAAGGTCTCCGTCTTTGCCCGGTACAGGAATGACAACCGTGTCCAAACGCTTCTCTGTCCACCTCTGCAGGTAACTCAGTCGGGCATGATCCACTTCCTCTACAGCCTCCCGCTGCTCCACACAGCTTCCCACCTCACTGGTGCTGGTGGGGAAGAGTCAGTCGGGAGCAGACAGAAAGCATTAAACATGGGATGTAAATAAAATGTGTTTTGTTAAAGGCTTTTAGGTGACAACTGTCAGAAAAATAAAATCTACTATTGTCTCTAAACACCAGTCTTTCATCAGAGTAGACCAAGCAAAGTTGTTACGAGTCAGTGAAGTATGCAGAGAACCAGAGAAGAGACAAGAGAACCAGAGAAGAGACATGCAATAATCTTTTAGATGATGTTTTTCTCCAGAGGAGGGTGATTTGTAGGGGTGGGACAATACATCGATCTGTATCGATACATCGATCGTAAGGTCAATGATTCAATGATATCGATCCAAAATCCTAATATCGAAAAAAAATCGATAGAGTAACCAGTTATCAAACACACTTTTATTTTGAAAATATTTTCTTTTAAACTAAATGATAATGCCAGAGCTCATTAATAAAGAAAGTTTAAATGATGATCTAGGTGCTTTTTGTGATGAATGGAAATAATTGTGATCAATCACTCATTAAATGGCTTTATATCGTTTCATGAGGATCCTAGATCAAATCGAATCGAAATCGTATCGTGACTGAATTTGAGATATCGGCAAACATCGAATCGCTGTATCACTATATCGATATAATATCGTATCGTGATCAAACCAGTGATTCCCAACCTTAGTATATATGTATATATGAATGTGTGACAATCAGATTACTTGGACTGACTGTCAGTGAAGCGCCTTGAGATGACTTTGTTATGAATTGGCGCTATACAAATAAAGTTGAATTGAATTGAATTTAATCATGGGAAATAACAAAGGAAAACCATACAAAGAGCAAAAATAGAGATTGTACAATTCTAGGAAATTTGAAAGCGGAGTTTGTCATTATCATCATCATCATCATCCTTGAACCCGTTTAGTCACTCTTTCTTGTGATTTCTTTAAGTAGTCTTCAGGAATTATTCTCCAGACTCATTAAAGGGCATTTCAAACCTTTTCTGTAGACATTAAATTAATTAATTTATTTCGAAAAAAAAAATACAAACAAAAGAGAAAATCAAAGGAAAACTGAAAAAAATGGCAAAGAAATAATGAGAACATTTCATGATCAAATCAAAAAATGGAGTTGGAAGAAGTATGCCCTTTTAGGATCCCCACCCTTCCTACTCATCATATTTTCTCTGTGTGATTCCATTATCCATGCATTTCCAGCTTCTCAGGTCTGTTATGTGTGCAGATGATCCCACAGTGCTTCAGTAATGCTTACAGCCCAGATCTGGGGAGGATTCCTCAGACATGCTGTCACTGATGTTCAGCCTGTTCTCGTTTAATTTGACATACCTCAGCCTTTTTTTCCTCTGTTTGGTGTGTCAAAGTTTTTTTTTTCTTTTTATTCTTTTTTAAAGGGAAAAAAAATGTCTCCCTCTTTCTTAAGAATGACTTATCATAATCAGCCTCTCGTCTAGCATGATCAAGTAAACAGGCCTCGATGAACAGTCGTCAGCTGAAGAGCCAAAGGCATGTCTCGGAGTCCTGTGGCAGCTTTTTTTTCTTGTTTCTTAAAGACATCACTTTTACACGCAGGATACTTTTTATCTTTGGTGTGTGTGTGGGGGTTGGGGAGATTCAATTCAATTCAATTCAACTTTATTTGTATAGCGCCAATTCATAACAAAGTCATCTCAAGGCGCTTCACTGACAATCAGTCCAAGTAATCTGATTGTCACACATTCATATATAC